>PISX010005685.1:0-105151 GCA_004024625.1 Mellivora capensis | reverse complement strand
TATTTGTGGAGCATAACAAATAACACGGAGGACATGGGGAGATGGAGAGGAGAAGGGAGTTGAGGGAAATTGGAGGGGGAGATGAACCATGAGAGACTATGGACTCTGAAAAACAACCTGAGGGTTTTGAAGGGGTGGGGGGTGGGAGGTTGGGGGAGCCAGGTGGTGGGTATTATGGAGGGCACGCATTGCATGGAGCTCTGGGTGTGGTGTAAAACTATGAATTCTGTTACGCTGAAAAGAAATGAAATTTTAAAAAGGAGAAAAAAATACGAAAATCAGAAGATGTTTTCTTACAAAAAATTTATTTTTCATTTATTCCTTCTGTGACACTCCTTTTTAAAATGTAGATCCAAGTTTTTGACCTATTTAATTTTTCTTCGCTTGAAGAACTTGTAACCTCTTTTTCAGGACAGATCAACTAGTGGCAAATTTAGTCAGTTTTTGTTCATCTGGGAAAGTCTATTTCTCCTTCACTCTTTTTTTTTTTTAAGAATATTTATTTATTTGTCAGAGAGAGCAGGGGGAGGAGCAGAGGGAAAGGGAGAAGCAGGCTCCTCACTGAGCAAGGAGCTCGACGGGGGGGGGGGGGGGGTCAACAGGGGGCTTGCTCCCAGGACACTGGGCTCATGACCTGAGCCAAAGTGAGACACTTAACAACCGACTGATCCACCGAGGCTCCTCCTCTTCACTCTTGAGGGATAGTTTTAGGATAGAGAATTAGATAGATATAGAATATAGATACAGAATTCAAGGTTGGTGGTTATTTTTTTCTTTGAACACTAAAGGTTTCATTTCAGTCTTTTTCCTGGACAGGAATGGTGACTTTCAAGCTCTTTACATACCAGGACTGAAAACAGACATCTCTCCTGTCTATCTTTTTAATTTCTAAGATCTCTAAGTGTTTTGTAAATAATGAGCTCCTCTTGTTTTATGGTATTCAGACCTTTAACATCTTCTTTTTTCTTTTTTCCTAAGTTTTTAAATTCCAGTTAACATACAGTGTAATATTAGTTTCAGGTGTACAATATAGGGATTAAACTTTTCCATATAACACTAAGTACTCATCACACCAAGTGCACTCCTTAATCCTCATCACGTATTTCACCCATCCCTACCCACTTCCCCACCCCCAATAAAAAGAAAAAAACTCTCAAAGACATTATTTAAAATCTTTTTTTTTTTTAAGATTCTATGTATTTCCTTGAGAGAGAGAAAGTTCACAAGTTGGTGGGGGGCACAGGGAGAGGGAAAAGCAGACTCCTCTCCGAGCATGGAGCCCGATGCAGGGCTCGATCCCAGGACCGTGGGATCATGACCTGAGCTGAAGGCAGATGACTAATGACTGAGCCACCCACCCACCCCAATCTTTAACATCTTTTAAAGTTTTCTGACATTTGCTTTTTTTGTTCTCTTGGTTATTATTTCTTTTATTGAATTTTGTGCCTCTTTTTCATTGTGTAAATTCCAAATGCCTTAGCTTTCTAGACATATTTATCTTTATCCTTGCTTGCTTGTTATTTACCTATATAGTCTATTCATGAAAGTTTGCCCTAAGTACTCTTTTTGGGAAAAGGGTTTTAGGTGAAGGGTAACACCGGGGCATGCTTGTATGACTCAGTATGAGCAGAAGGTGAAACATTTGACCCAGGTATCTCGAAGATTGTTCTTTACTTAATTGCCCATGTGTTTTCTCATGTCTTTAGTCTGTGGAACATGTCTGGGCTTGCTCTTATCTGCTCTTTTGAAAAATGTTTTCTTCTTTTGTCAGATGGAGCTGTAGATTTACTGTATTTTTTTGTTTTCACCAAACCAGTTCCTATTTTTTAAGAAGTCCTCAACATTTTCATTTTAATAATGGCATCGTTTATTATCCAAGTGTTTTTTCCTGCAATTTCAAGAGTTTTTGATTGGAGGAGAAGGCAACTTAACTAGGTTTAACTGTTACCATTGTTAATAATAATAAATTACTCTTAATTGAACAGTTACTCTTATAGGAATCCTGAACTGAATTCCAACATGAGGAGAGGTGTCCCTCCCCCAAAACACCAAAGTCATTCTTGGACACCAGCAAGAGTGTTCAAGAGTTCAGCTCAACTCTGACACTGTCTGCTCAGAGACGGTATCAGATTCCACAGGTTAAGGGCTCAGTCCTACAGTACTCCTCCCCCACCTCTCCTGATACCACCACCACCTTCAGACATCAGTCCCAAGCCCCAGGCTATCACTTGTGCTTCTGACCATCTAGCTACAGATTACAGTTCCAGTGACCTCCTTCTTAGGTTCAATTAATTTGCTAGAGTGGCTCACGGAACCTAGGGAAACACATTTACCAGTTTACTAGAGGATATGATACAGTATATGAATCAACAACCAATGAAGACATATACAGGTCAGGGTGCCAAAGGAGCTTCTATCCTCATGGAGCTTGGGGCCTGGCTTATTGATGTGTGAGAGTTTTTTGGTTCCCCAAGTGTAGAAGCTCCCTGAAAAAGGTAAAAAAGCTGTCTTCGTTTTTTTTTTTTAAGATTTATTTATTCTGGGGGTCCCTGGGTGGCTTAGTGGTTTAAGCCTCTGCCTTCAGCTCAGGTCATGATATCAGGGTCCTGGAATTGAGCTCCGAATCAGGCTCTCTGCTCAGCGAGGAGCCTGCTTTCCCCCCTCTCTCTCTGCCTGCCTCTCTGCCTACTTGTGATCTCTCTCTCTGTCAAATAAATAAAAAAAAATTTTTTTTTAAAGATTTATTTATTCTGAGAGAGAGCATGCAAGTGGGGGGAGGGGCAAAGGGAGAGGGAGAGAAAGAATCCCAGGCAGACTCCTCACTGAGTGTAGAGCCCGATGCAGGGCTTGATCCCATGACTGTAAGATCATGACATGAGCTGAAACCAAGAGTTGCATGCTCAACCCACTGAGCCACCCAGGTGCCCCTGTCCTCTTGGGTTTTTATGGAGGCTTCATGATATAGTCATGATTGGCTAAGTCATTGGCCATTAGCTAATTCAACCTTCACCCCTCTTCCCTCCCTAGAAGTGGTGGGAGTTGAGAGGTGGACTGAAAGTTCCAGCCCTTTTATCATATGTTGGTCCTCCTGGCAACCAGCCCTCACCTTTCGGTGGGGTCCAGAAGTCACCTTCATTACTAACAAGATACCCATTTTACCTTTATGGCTCTGAAGCATTTTCAGAAACTGTGAAGACCAGACAGAGTTCTTAAAATATGTCCCAGTATGTGTCAGGGAACTTGCTAAATGCCTCTGGTATATTATCTCTTTTCATCTTTACATCAACACAGTAAAATGGATGCTGTTATTTTTATGTCTACTTGGGAAAAACGAAGTTTAAAAACATTAACCTGCCCAGGATCCTGCAGCTAAATATGTGTCTGAGCCAGGATATGAACCTAGCCTGTCCAGCTGACAGACAAACAGATCCATTTATAGTGTAATCCTGTGGATGTGTCACTTCTACCCCACCAAACCCATTAACTTCAGTTCCTCACACACCTTACGTTTTTATCACTTAAGTTGTTGCACTCTTAAAATCAGTTCCCTCCTACTAGGACCAAATCTTGTACATCTTTCAAGGCCCAGTTTTAAATGCTACCACAGCTATAGCGCTGTTGGCAGTCTTCCAGCTGGAATAAACCTCTTACTTTTTATCTCATTTTACATTTATTTGGTCTCCTTTCCAGGAGTGCCTACTTTTCCTTTAATATAGCCATTGGATGCATGCAGTTCTTCCCTGCTAAACTGTAAGGTCACTGGGAAAAGGATTTGTCCCTTTTTTTATTTGTTCCTGTATCTGTATGATTCCTAGCATTGCCTGACATGTAGCATTTCAGTAAGTACTATTAATAAATAATGTATATTTATTCAGTTTAGTTTTTGTCTTTATAACTGTATCCTTTTAAATCAGTTTCTGCATCAAGGTTGTTGACTTATAAATATTTGTGTGGATTTTATTTAAATATGAATAGGGATCTGGAGCATATCTGTTTTAATCCTGCTGGTGGGATTAATATTTATGAATATCTAAGAAATGGAAAGTAGTTTTAGAGCTAAGTAGATGGAGACTGGCATCAATAAAAATATCTAAATTTGCATGAAAATTTCAAGGAAATTCAAGATATTTGGGAGTCATTTGCATGCTAAATAAACATTTTGATTTCTTCTTTTAGAAGTTAAATAATGTGACTTGTAATAAGGAAGATGATTTCCAAATCAAAAGTAGGCAACAGATCATTGTTTCTGTCACATAAACCTAGAAGGAAAATAGCATGTATCTGCTAAGTTTTTAAAATTCATGTCACAATTTCACAAAGCAATTTGGTTGTAAACTATCCTTCTTTTTAATAGTACATAGCAATGAGACTTGTGCCACCTCATTTTTTTTAAAGATTTTATTTATTTGAGAGAGATAGTGAAAGAGAGTATGGGATTGGAGGGAGAGAAGCAGGCTCCCCACTGAGTAGGGAGCCTAATGCAGGGCTCGATCCCAGGACCCTGAGATCATGACCTAAGCCAAAGGCAGAGACTTAACCCACTGAGCCACCCAGGTGCCTCAGACTTGTGCCACTTCAAACAAGTGATATATTAAGCATAGAATAGCAAAGATTTATTAGCAAGGTCATTTTTTTCTGTTTCAGAAAATAATAGAATTAGGGAATTCTAAGTTTTACCTATACAACAATTGTCTTAAGAATAACCCTTACCATTTTCCAGTGGTAGGACATTCTTTCTCATAAGACATCCCATTTTACTGTTGGATAGAGTTTTATGTTTTGAAATTTATTCCTTACTTTAAACTATAATGTTTTTAAAATCTCTGGTTTTTTAGAGCTTCTTTCTTACCTGTATTTTGAACCTTTAGAGTCTATAAAAACCTTAAGATTTTTAACACTAATTCTCATGTGGAACATCTGGCAGAATGAGATAGAGCGTAGGCTGTGGGGCTATAGCTATTCCTTTATAGGAGTCTCCTGAAAGCAGATGTTTATAAAGCAGATTGTGACAGTCTAAGAGGATGCTTAAGCCTAAATCATCATTGTGTAGCATTATTCCTCTGCTTTGGTTTTCTTAATTCAGTATCATTTTATTTTAAATTTCAAAATAGTCATGAAATTGTATTAGTTTGAGAAAGGGGGAGGAAATCTGTCTTTTTCTTATGCTTCTCACTTAAAAGCTTCCATGAAATATGCCTAATCTGTTGAGAGACACCATTGGGAACAACCAGTGTGCAGCTTTGAGCTCATTGTAACTGCCACATATTTTTCAGTGGCTCCTTTATGTGATAGATTACTCTCAGGAGCAAACAATTTGCAGCTCTTCTCACATTCTGTTAGAGTTTTTATTTTTAATAAAGTGCTATGATTAATAGCCTAATGTAATTGTTGTTTCCCCGTTGAGTGTAAATACTTCATTTGAATGTCTTTAATCTGAAGGAACAGTTGTTTTATTGGACTCTTGTTGTTTTTCTGTGCTTCTCAAGGTTTTTTGATTGCTTTCTTTGGGCTATTTATAGTGGGAGGAGAAAATGAACTTCTCTATCAGAATTGTGGAGTAGGGCCCAGTAGAGAAATGTTAAGGATGAATACTGACATGCTTGAACATTCATAAATATATTTTTATGATAATTTTGGAATGGGACAAGCGTCTCTTGCAATTCTGATTGATTTTCTGGTGACAGTTATGAAAATACCTTGTCTCTCTGGACTACTGGTATTCTGATGATATTACATTATAGATGCTTTCTGAAATGCCAACTTGCTTTCACCAAGTTGTTCTTTTTTTTGTCATTGTTGTTTTGGGGAGGTTGATTTTATATTTATATATAAATCATATATATATAAATATATAAATATATAAAAAAAAAATATATATATATATATATATATATTTGACAGACAGAGATCACAAGTAGGCAGAGAGGCAGGCAGAGAGAGAGGAGGAAGCAGGCTCCCTGCTGAGCAGAGAGCCTGATGCAGGGCTCGATCCCAGGATCCTGGGATCATGACCTGAGCCGAAGGCAGAGGCTTTAACCCACTGAGCCACCCAGGCGCCCCTAGGGGGGAGGTTGATTTTTAAAATTTTTTTAATTTTTGCAAATTAAAGTATAAGGTAAGATAAGGTAGAAAGGAACTATTGAAAAGTTGAGAAATCATGCATCTAGTTCTTACAAGAATCTGGTGCCCCACTCATCAATAGACAGTTGTTCATTGTTCTTTCTCTTTAAGTGGTGATACCCTTCAGCCTGGTCATTCCTACATCCACTCTCAGGAGCCTGGCTGGGAGCAGAAGTGTAGGAAACACTTCTGTGTAACCACAGAGCAATTTTTCTTTTGTTCAGAAATACAGAGTTTCAGGTCAGGCTTCTTTGGCACTAACCACTGAGTACTTCATTCACCCTAACCAGAAGCTGGCTACATTTGTTAATAGTGTAGTAGGGTAAGAATTCAATACTGATAAGAAAATTTGAAAGCTTATCTTGTGACATTGAGTATTGAATGCATCTGACTTTTACTAGAAAAATAAGTTGGGTGAAACTTTTACAAAATAGGGAAAAATAGTTTAATAGCATATGTGTTAAGTAGCATATGTGTACTTACGTATAAACAGACATCATTCTGGCCTTTTTTTGGCTAATAAGGGTATTACTTTTACTTTGTCTTAGAGCTGCTTATTTTTGTATTTTTGAAAGTCTTTCTTTTTGGGGCCCCTGGGTGACTCAGTTGTTACGCGTCTGCCTTTGGGTCAGGTCATGATCCCAGGTCCTGAGATCGAGTTCCTCATCGGGCTCCCTGCTCTGCGGGGGTCCCGTTTCTCCCTCCTCCACTCCCCTACTTGTGTTCCTTCTCTAGCTGTGTCTCTCCCTGTCAAACAAATAAATAAAATCTTTAAAAACAATATTGAAAGCTCTGTTTATATGGAGACTTTTTTTTAAATTTCTTTTCAGCGTAACAGTATTCGTTGTTTTTGTACCACACCCAGTGCTCCATGCAATACGTGCCCTCCTTAACATGGAGACTTTTAAAAAACTTTTCAAAATAATTTTAGAATTGCAAAAGTGTCACAATGAGCGGAGAAAGCCAGCCTTGTAGTATACTCTTCACCCAACTTCATCTAATGTTACCATCTTAAATAATCATGATATAATAAACAAAACTAAGAAAACTGCAAACTTCATTCTGATTTTACCAGTGTTTCCATTAATGTCTTTTTTCGGTTCCAGGATCCAGTTTTAGATCCCACATTGCATTTAGTTGTCATGTGTCCTTAGTCTCTTCAGTCTGTGGCTGTTCTTTTGTCTTTAATGCCCTTGCCACTTACGAAGAGTATTGGTCAGGTATTTTGTATAATGTTCTCAATTTTCATTTTGTCTGGAATTTTCTCATGATTACATTAGGTTAATGGATTACATTAAAGTTATGGATTTTTTTGGACAGATATTACAGAATTGATGTGCCCTTTTCAACACTTCCATATCAGGGTTATATAAATTGTATATGTCTTATTATTTGGTAACGTCAGCTTGATCATGTGGTTAAGGTGGTGTCAGTCGGATTTCTCCCTTGTGAAGTTGTTTTTCTTTTTGTAATTAATAGATACTTTAGGAGATACACTGTGAGGCTGTACAAATATCCTATTTTCCCTTAAACTTTTAGGGGCGAAGCTTTTTAGTTGCTGGGCTTTATTATGGAATAATTGGGTAGTCATTCTTTTCTTTTATTGTTGCTAGGACCATACCAGACAGCAGTTATTTGTCAATCTTCTCAGCTGCTCAGCTTATCCGGAGAGGAATGCTTCACTCTCCTGCTTGGTGACAGGAAGCTTGGTTCCCAGCCTTCTGGAACTTGCTGGGGAGGGTGATAGGGAGTTTCAGATTTCAGTATGTGGTCTTAATCTCCTTGTTGGTCACCTCTGAGCCCAGAGCCTCTCTGATTTAGTTTCTCCTGAGTATAAATCTCTTGTCTCCAGGGGTGAGGTGGAGGTTTAAGAGCTCCTAATTCCTGTCCCCCACATCATCCCTGTCTCCTGAAGTGCTCACAGTTCCTCAAGGTCAGTTGGCTTGAGTCTCCTCAGTCCTTGGTGTACCGGGAACAATTCTGCTCCATTAATTGTCCACTTTTTTTTTTTTTTTTTGGCATGTATTTTGGGTTGGGATTACAGATACCTCTTAGTTTTGTCCAAACGGAGTTTGTGTTCGTATTTCTTATTGTTTGGGGGTATTATAAAGTGGTGTACCCAGAAATGTATTTAGCCCTCTGTCCTAAAACCGAAGCCAAGATAGGTTTTCACAAGACTATTTGGCAACATCTCTGAAGCATTCAAATGCACAAACCTTTGGGTCAGCATTTCACTTCTAGGAATTCATCTTACAGAGTTATTTACACATGTACACGAAGATAACATGTATAGGAACATTTTCAGAAACATTGCCTATAGCAGCCAAAATAAATAAATAATGGAATCAGCCTAAATGTAAGTCCTAGTAAGGGGACAATTAAATAAAGTGTGATATGTTTGTATTATAGACTGGTATGCAGCAGTCGGAACTAGTGAGGTTTGTTTATATATACTGATGTGGGAAACTCTTAAAGACATATTATACCATAAGAGCAATTCGCAGAGCAGCATTTTTGGTATCATTTTATTCTAATATTTTTTTGTGTGTCTATATAAGTACATAATTGAAATGGAAAATATTTGGAAGAGTATAAGCCAAACCTTTTAACAGTGGTATTTTGGGAATGATGAAAAGTAGAACTTTAATCCCTTTGCTTTGTCTACTTCTGTATTGAATAAATTACTTCTGAACAAAATAAAAAGGTGAGGACTTAAAAAAAATTAATTACTTCTGTAACAGGCTTATTACATTTTGGTTTTTAAACAAAAATATGAAATGGACTACCTACAAAAGTAGCTAGCTGAACAATGACTGGTTTTCAGACAGTCTCTTTTCTTTAATTAAAGATTTTATTTATTTATTCAACAGAGAGAGACACAGCGGGAGAGGGGGAACACAATCGGGGCAGAGGGAGAGGGAGGAGCAGGCTTCCCCATGAGCAGGGAGCCTGATGCAGGGCTTAGTCCTAGGACCCTGAGATCATGACCTCAGCCGAAGGTAGATCCTTAATGGCTGAGGCACCCAGGTGCCCCCGGAGTCTCTTTAAAGAACTCTGCTGCTAGACACTGTTTCAAGTATCATTGAGGATCGCCCAAACTGGGCTACTGTTTGGGAAAAGAGATTTCACAATCATTTAGGAATGGGAAATTCTAGGTTAACAAACTGAACAAGTTTTTCTCCTATAGAATTGCTGGGAGTCTTTAACATGCTAAAATGTATGGCGGATCTGCACAATCTCACAAATATAATTGTTCTCTCTCTCTCTCTTTTTATGGCATACTTGTTAACATCTCCCAAAAGAAATGCTCTGTGGAACGATATTTTTGTTGACATTGCTATTATGTTTAGAGCAGTAAAGCTCCATGTTAATTTGACCAGTTTTGAACAATGAATTTTGAATAATGCCACTATGAACATTCCTGGGAAATAATCACTTTAGTATATTCTTTTATGCAAGGAAATGAAAGGATAGAAAGATAGAAATTTTTCCCAAGATACCTTCAAAATCTTCTGAACTCCTTCAAAAGGTGAGAAAGAAGTTTTAAAACTAATATGTTTTCAAAGAAAGATTATGAAAAAGGAACAAAATTTGGATTTCAAAAGAAAACTTTAATGTGCCTCACAGCTCACTTGGCTGGTGGGAGTGGGTGTCAAATTAGGATAATTGGATCCACTTAACTGAAGGCAACATGCCCAGCACAGAACTTAATGATCTCTACCTAGAAACTGTTTTACATGCATAGATGGATTGGTTAAACTCATAATTATAAACTACTAAAAGTGACACTTCATCAATCACGAATCTAATGTATGATTAAATCCAGATCTATCAACCACAATGTAGCTGGAGTTGGAAAGTGATTTATTAGAAAAATGAAAATAGTTCTGATGATTTCCTCAAGGAGCACCAAGAAGAATACAGTCCATCTTTGGGGTCTCACACAGATCCTTTCAGTTGGTCCCACTTCAAAGCCTATCAAGGTCATTAGGTTTCAGTGAAAGTGCCGGTATGAAGCTGCTGCCAAGGGTTTGGGCAGCAGGTCAGAGCTCATAGCATTTTTGATGTTTGGATTTTGAAAGTTTAATAATAATAACTTTTCTCAGACATATTTCCCAGTTATGTTTGGCTTGATTCAGATTTATGTGGTCCTGATTGCTCCAAATACAGTAGCAGTGTGCCCGTAGGTACCGAAGCTGAACTGTCCATTCCTGTTCAGTAACCAAGCAAACCTCGAGCACAGCATGCAGGACCCTGACCTCTGCACTCGGGTATTTGGACTTCATTCTGTAGGTAGTTTTGGGAAGTGATGTGTTCAGATCTTTTATTTTCAGGAGGCAAAAGGGAGAGGGAGCAGCATAACTCTTTATTATTATTATTATTATTTCAGTTAGCCAACATATAGGACATCATTACAGTACATCATTAGTTTTTGATGGCGTGTTCAACGATTCATTAGTTGCATATAACACCTAGTGCTCATCATAACACGTCATAACTCTTAATATAATCAGACTTAAGAAAAAACACCAAGGTTTCACTTATGCTTTGGGACCTTTGATGACTAATAGGTATTTGTAAAATCATTGGGTAATTTCTGGATACTTCATTTTTGTGAAGACTTCAGATAGATTAGTTGTAAATTCAGGTGTTTTGAGCCACAGGAATGTCCTAGGGTTCTGTAACTTGCTATTGTAACTCTGTAACTGTCTTAACTATACACTGGAGAAAGTATGTTGAGTAGTTCCAACTAGCCAAGCCATTTCATTCTTCTTAATTATTTCACTTAAGTATGATTTACATACCATAAAATTGATGCATTGTAAGTGTACATGTCAGTAATTTTTAGTGGATATTTAGAGCTATGTAGTCATCATCACAATATAGGTACAAAACATTTCCATCCCCCCAAAATCATGTATATCTGCTTGCAGTCAATACCTCCTTTTGCTTCCAGCTACAGAGAATCAATGATTTGCTTTCTGTTGCTTATAAACGTGCCTTTTGTAGTTTTTACATAAAAATGAAAGCATGTAATATGTAGTCTTTTGCAACTGGTTCTTTCATTTAGGGTAATATTTTTGAAATCATTCACATTGTGGCATCTATCAGTATCTTCTATATTTTTATTGCTGAGTAATATTTTTTATAGAGATATACCTCAATGAATCGTTGAACACTACATCAAAAACAAATGGTGTACTATATGTTGGCTAACTGAACATAATTTAAAAAAAAGATGTATACCTGATAGTGTTTACCTGTTTACCAGTGGGTGGACACTTGGATTGTTTCTAGTTTTTAAGTATTCTGAATACTGATACTGTGAACATTTGTATAAAAATCTTTGTATGGACATTTGTTTTCATTTCTCTTGGGTAGATTCCTAGGAGTAAAATTCCTGGGTTGTATGCTAAGTCTATGTTTAACTTTTTAAGAAACTACCAGTAAAACTTTCCGTTCACAGATGACATCACCTTATATGTATAGAAAATCATAAGGAATTCACAAATAAACTATTAGAACTAATAAATGAGGTCAGCAAGAGTCAGCATCCATATACAAAAATCATTTGTATTTCTGTACATTTAACAGTGAGTGATCTGAGATTAAAATTAAAGTAATCTTATTTATGATGCCATCAATAAGAATAAAACACTTTGGAGTAAAATAACGAAAGAAGTGTAAAACTTAACATTTTTGAAAGAAATTGAAGCTCTAAATAATAAAAGACAATTTGTGTTCATCAGTTAGAAGACTTAATACGGGGCACCTGGGTGGCTCAGTGGGTTAAGCCGCTGCCTTCGGCTCAGGTCATGATCTCAGGGTCCTGGGATCGAGTCCCACATCGGGCTCTCTGCTCAGCAGGGAGCCTGCTTCCTTCTCTCCCTCTCTGCCTGCCTCTCTGTCTACTTGTGATCTCTCTGTCAAATAAATAAATAAAATCTTAAAAAAAAAAAAAAAGACTTAATACGTTCCCACCAAAAACAATGAGGATTCCAGATCCTCATTGCCCTCATTAACACTTATCAGTACTGTGTTGGTAAAAAACTCAGAACCCTTTTTGATTATATCCATTTTAGTGAGTGGGTGGTAGCATGTCATTGTGGTTTTAATTTACATGTCCTTAATGACTAATGATGTTGCACTCATTTTCATGAGTTTCTTAGCTATTCTTATGTTTTCTTTGATAAAATGTATGAGTTTTTTGCTCACTTTTACATTGTGTTATTTGTTGTTCTGATTGTTTGTGTTCCTTTTATCTTCTGGTCCTGGTCCTGAATATATATTCTGAATTACATGTTCAAGTCCTTTATCAGATGTATGATTCAGAAATATTTTCTGCCAGTCTGTGGCTTGTCTTGTCAATTACTTAGTTGTGTTTTTCTTAAAGTGCAGAAGTTTTTATTTTTAATAGAATGCAGTTTATCAGTTCTTTTCTTTTATGTCTTATGCTTCTGTTGTCATCTCTAAGAATGCTTTTCTAACCCAAGACATGAAGACTTCCTCCTATATTTTCTTCTAGAAGTTTTAATTCTTCCATTAAGTCTATGAGGCATTTTGAGTTAATTTTTTGCTTGTGGTGCTAAGTAAAGATCTAAGTTCATTACTTTGCATATGGATATATAGTTGTACTCGCACCAGTTGTTGAAAAGACTGTTCTTCCCACATTAAAATTTCTTGACGCCTTGGCCAAAAACCAGTGACCACAAACTTAGGGGTTTATTTATGGACTCTTGGTTTTCTTCCATTGATCTTTATGCCTATTCATATGCCAATACCAGACTGTCTTGATTCCTGGAGCTCTGTTGTAGTGAAATTTGGGTAATGCAAGTCTTCCAGCCTTTTTTTTTTTCTTTTTCAGAATTGATTTGGCTATTCTAGGTCTTTGGCATTTCTATTACATTTTAGGAGCAGCTTGTCATCTTAATAACATTGTCGTCTAATCCATGAACATTTATTTATTTAGATCTTCTTTTCATTTAGATGTTGTTTAATTTCTCTCCAGCAATGTGTTGTAGTTTTCAGGGTACAAATCTTACACTTCTTTTGTTAAATTTATTCCTAAATATTTTGTTCTTTTTGATGCTATCATGAATGGAATTGTTTTCTTAATTCCATTTTTGGGTTGTTCACTCCTAGTATATAGACATTGAGTTGGTTTTTGTATATTGACTGCATTGTGTGACCTCATTAAACTTATCAATTCTAGTAGCTTTTTATTTTTTTTTTGTAGATTAGAATTTTCTACACAGATATAATTAGGTCATCCACAAATAAAAACAATATTCCTTCTTCCTTTCTAATCTTTATTTACTTTGTCTCTTTTTCTTGCTTTCCTGCACTGGCTAGAACTCTAAGTACAATGCTTAATATGAGAAATGAGAACTGACACCCTTGTCTTATATACAACCTTAAGGGAAAAGCATTTACTTTTTAGCCATTTAGTGTAATTTTCACTGTATTTTTTTCAGTGTGGGGAACTTTGCTTCTATTCCTGGTATGTTGAGAGTCTTTATCATGAATATGTAGGTGTTTGATTTTGTCAGATGCTTTTTCTTCATCTATTAAAGTGATCAGTTATTCTTTTTTTCTCTACTGTGGTATATTACATTGATTTTTGGATATCAAACTAGTCTTGGATTCCTGTGATAAATCCTACTGGGTCATGTTGTATAACCCTTCTAATGTGTTACCAAATACAGTTTGCTAGTATTTCATTAAGAGTTATTGTATCTGCGATCATGAGGGATATTTATCTATAGTTTCTTTTCCTTTGACTTTGATATTAGAGTAGTATTGGCCTCACAGAGTGAGCTGAAGTGTTTCTCTTCTGTTTTCTGAAAGAGTTGTAAAGGATTAGTATTATTTCTTATTTTAAATATTTGATAGCATTTACCAGTGAAGCTGTCGGGATTTGGACTTGTCTGTGTGGGAATATTTTTTTTTGAAGATTTTGTTTATTTATTTGTCAGAGAGAGTGAGCACAGGCAGACAGAGTGGCAGGCAGAGGCAGAGGGAGAAGCATGCTCCCTGCTGAGCAAGAGCCTGATGCGGACTCGATCCTTGGTCACCTGGATCATGACCCAAGCTGAAGGCAGCCGCCTTAACCAACTGAGCCACCCGGGCATCCCTGTGCAGGAATATTTTAATTACTAGTCATATGTCTCTATTTTTTATAGTTCTACCCAGATTCCGTGTTCTTTTGTAAGTAGGTTTGGTAATTTTTGTCTTTCTGAGAATTTTTCTATTTCCTCTGAGTGACCTGATTTATTGGCTTAAATTTGTTTATAATTTTACTTTGTAACTCAGGTCATGATCTCAGGGTCCTGGGATCGAGCCCCACATCGGGGTATATACAACCAATCTGTATGGTTGGTCATATTGTTCGTTCTTTGATTCTTGATTTAGGTAACTTATGTGTTCTATTAATTTCTTAGTCTTGTGTCTTTTTTTAAAAACTGGCTAAAATATTATTCAATTTAATTTTTCCCAGCTTTATTGAGGTATGATTGATAAATGGTAATATATTTAAAGTGTACAACATGATGATTTGATATATGTATACATTGTGAAAGGATTCCCACAATCGGGTTAACAGGTTAATTAAAACACCCATCACCTTACAGGGTTACTTTTTGTGTGTTTATGAGAATGCTTAAGATCGGGGCACCTGGGTGGCTCAGTGGGTTAAGCTTCTGCCTTTGGCTCAGATCATTATTGTGATCTCTCTCTCTCTCTCTCTATGTCAAATAAATAAATAAATCTTAAAAAAAAAGAATGCTTAAGATCTACACTCTTCACTAAGTAAAAGATTGGGTAATTCATGTGAGGCTTCTTTTTTTATAAAGTTATTAAATTTCCTTGTAGGCATGGCTTTAGCTGCATCCCATAATTTTGAATTTGTTGTGTTTTTATTTTCATTCAGTTAAAGATTTTTTTAAAAGATTTTATTTATTTATTTGACAGAGATCGCAAGTAGGCAGAGAGGCAGGCAGAGAGAGAGGGGGAAGCAGCCTCCCTGCTGAGCAGAGAGCCCGATGTGGGGCTCGATCCCAGGACCCTGAGATCATGACCTGAGCCAAAGGCAGAGGCTAAACCCACTGAGCCATCCAGGTGCCCCTAAAGATATATTTTTTAAAGATTTTATTTATTTATTTGACAGAAATCACAAGTAGGCAGAGAGAGAGGAGGAAGCAGTTTTCTGCTGAGCAGAAAGCCTGATGCGGGGCTCGATCCAGGACCCTGAGATCATGACCTGAGCCAAAGACAGAGGCTTTAACCCACTGAGCCACCCAGGCACCCCTAAAGATATTTTTTAAAAATTTTCTTGTGATTTCTTCTTTGATCCTTGGGTTACTAAAGAAGTGGGTTGTTTGATTTCCAAAAACTGGGGGTCTCCCCATATTTCTTTGAATTACTGTATTTTGGGGCTCTGTTATTAGATGTATATGTATTTATAATTGGTATGTTCAAAGAAAAGATACACAATTTAGTGATAATAGTTGGAAATTTTAATATTCTCTCAAAAATGAATTAAAACAATTAGAAAAAGTTAAGAGTATAGAAGACTTAACTCTAACAACCACTTTGCTCTGACTGATACTCTAGAATCCCCACCCATCAACTACAGATACGGGTTTTTTTTTCAAGCACATACAAAACAATTTCCAGCATAGACCATATGCTAGGACGAAAAACAAGTCTCAGGAAATTTTAAAAGACTGCAGCCATACAGTGTGTGTGCCTGATCACAACAGAACGAAATCAGATATCCACCGCAGGCCTGTTCTCTGGGGCTTGCTGTGGAAGTGGTGAATTCTTCAAGCTCGGGGGTCTTCTCCTATAGCAACCTGCTGCATGTGTACACATCTGTCCAGGGCCTTCGCTTTACCTTTGTGCGGCTTGGGGGGCAGGGGAGCTGATGAAAACAAACAAGAAACTCTAGCTATTGCCGTTGCCTTGAGTAATAAAGTTTTGTCTCTGATGCAAGACTTGTGTTTCTGCCAGCACCTGTGACACATAACAGCCTGGCTTGTTAGCTCATCAGTAAGGTAATCGCAGACCTGTGTGGTTCTTGACAGTTTTCTCTAGTTCCTGGAACATATTTTTAACAGTTGCTTTTCTTTGTTAAATCTAATATCCAGGGACCCCCTGAGACCTTTTGAATTGACTATTTTTTACTTTAGCCTCTGAGTATAGGCCACACTTCGTTTCTTTGTATGTGTCTTCATTTTTTGTTGAATATTGGATATTTGGGATAGCGTATTGTAGCAGCTGTGGGTTCTGACTCCTCCTCCCCTTCCCCAGAGCTGTTCCTGTCTTGTTGTGGACTAAGCTTGCTTGGACTAAATCCTTGACATCCGTCTTCCCCACACTGTGCAACACTGATGTTTCTACTTAGCTTTTTTTTTTTTTTTTTAATTGTCTTGTTTTTATCCTTAAGCCTGGCTTTTAGGGGTAATCCTTGTGTCTATATGGATTAGTGTTTAGCCAAAGATCTGAAGTTGTGCTCAGACACCTCCGGCCAGTAGCCTTCCACTCTGAGCTGATGGATCTGGTGTGGTTCGGGGCATGCATTCAAACTGGAGGTCGTTTTTTAGTCTGCCTCAGCTTTTGTTTTCTGCGGGGCTCCCTCACTGGTCCTCAGAATACACACATAGGTTCTGCTGGCCAGAGATATGTGGGTCCCCGGGACCCACTGCTGTCTCTGCTGCATGTCCTTATGTCCTTTGAGCCCTCTTAGTGTTCTTCACTTTCCCACATTCCCTGTTAAATCCTGACAATCTGTCGCCCACTATTTGCTCCAGAAGATCACAGCCTCCAGCTGTCAGTGACCCTGGCCCTTCCTATTCCCTTGCCACCAAGATTACACTCCGACTGACCATACTCACATCAGTGAGCTCCTCTGACAGCCACGGCAGGACCACCAGCTTCCAGGGCCTGCCCTGCTCTGTTGACAACTGCTCCTGCAGAGCTGGGGAGCTTGGAGCAGCTGCAGGCAGGAATGGCGCCCACTTGCTGTTTTCACCTGAACTGCAGTAATTTTCTCGAATATATACTTCTTGGTTTGCTGTATGCCTTTGGCCAGTTTCCAGTCTTTGACAGTTTTGTCCAGCCTTATAGTTGTTTTTGGGAAGAGCATCTGTTGACATCCTCAAATGGTCATGCTAGAAGTCTGAAGTCACAATCTGTATCATTTGCTGTTGATCCTGGTGACTGTGTGTTTGATTCTCTGGGGTCACATAAGACTTCCCTTACCCGCCCAACTAGAACCTGGAACAACAGAAAAAGAACCAACTTGGGGAAAGTGGACCAGAATGGACATGGATTTTTCCCATAGTTAATTAGGAATCATTTACAATGACCTGGCATTATTAATACTTTTATTCTAGGTATAACTGATAAAATATACTTGTAAAGCAAATGTTTATATAACATAACTATATAGTTATTTATATGTGCTTTGAATCAACTAGAAAGATTAAAATATTGTGTGTGATGAGATTCTAGCAACACTGGTCTCCTTGCACCAACATTCTCCTGAATTTTCTTCCACTTATTAATTCAATAAATACACATTTGTTGATTATGTAAGGTATACATAGGCACAATAAGGGATGCCAAGAGGAAGCAGGTACAGATTTTGTCCTCGAAGAGCTTATAGGTTAGCATGATTCATCATGAACATGAAAAATACACATGGGAGTGCTGATGCCTCTGAAGACTTACAGATGTGTGCTCTAGAAGGTCCGTAGGCTAACTGAAGTTTCCCTGTCTGACGATTATCACCCATTACTTCTGTCCCCTGGTCCTTCCTGCTTACATTCCCCTCTGGTTGCCTTTATACTTACCTTCTTCTCTTTTTCATCCATTCAAGCGAATTGTGGTGATAATGTGTATCTAGTGCTTCCCAGATGCCTTTTCTTACTGATGTTCATGTGGTTCCCATCAGCCTGGGATGTGGTTAGGGAGTGTTTCCAGTTTATACACAAGGTAACTAAGATCAGAGAGACTAAGTGACTTGCCCAGCTTCACATTATTAGGAAGTGACTTGCCTAGCTTCACATGAATAGGAAGTGGCAGAGTCAAGTTTTGAACACAGGGTCTTTGTGCTTGAAATCCTGGGCTTTTTCCAGTATGCTATACTGCCTCTCATGTTACGAATTTCCTCTCCGCTTCAGCCAGCAGATAGGTGGGAAATACCTACCTTAGTAAGTCGGGTCAGACTTGGAAGTGGCATTTCCTTAGTGTGTTTCTGGATAGGCACACAAATGAGGCAACAAATCAGGACTGTGTTAAGACTACTCTTTGAACCATTTCCCTCTAAGGGTTTTTAGTGACATAATTTTATAATCAGAGATTCATATTTCCAGTGGCTTCTTACACATTTCTCTGGCAGATATTGGACCATTACTCTGGATCCAGCATGTTCAGAACCAAATTTGCCATCTCTCCCTCAGTCTCTAGTCTCTTTTAATGTTGCCGTTCTCCATGAGTGACACCACCAACCAACCACACATTCTCCCAAGCCAGAAACCTGGGAGTCTTTGACTCCTTTCTAACCTTCACCCCAGCTTCCAATCCAGTCATTCCCACCTTACCTCATGGGGCTGCTATGTGAATAACTGACATCATCAATGGAAAAGAACTCTGAAAGCTGTGAAGGAGGTATTTTCTCTGAAGCAACGCATCTGTCAAAGCATCAGGAATAAGCATGAGACCTTACTGGCCATTCACATGTAACTTTCTTACAGTGGACACTTGGGTCAGTGGAGTGTGGACTTGTGTCTTCCGGGACTTCATAGTCTTATATTCTGATGGCACTCTGTACTCTTCAGTGTACTTTCTCATAAGGAGTGGAAAAGAGAGAGTGAGTGACTTGCCCACTGTGGCACCGCCCGAGTAGAACTCCTGTTGGCTAAACACGGAGGCCTCTGGAACTGAATACCAGTGTTGATTTTAATAGTCCATCATTTACTGTCTGTGACCTAGGATGAGCGATTTAGCTCTTTTAAATGTCAGTCTCTACATAGAGGACAGAAATAAAATAACTGCTTTTTTCATAGAATTGTTGTCAGGATTTGGGACGTCCACATGAAGAGCCAGAGTGCCATGTAGAAACAGTAGCTGTTGGATGACTCTTGCCCCTCCCTCACCGAAGTAACGACTTCAGCTTGGTCCTCTCCGTACTCCCTTAGAGAACTTACTTGGTCTGGCAGAGTTAGTGGGATGCCTCACTTTAGATCCCCCCAGTTCACAGGCCTTTCCCGGAGGTTATTGACCTACAATTTCACTGAAAATTTGGTCCAGAATTTTCATGTTTTCCTCTCTGCCTCTCTTATACTAATATTCCCATTAAGGTTATCACACAACTCATTCGAACTCCTTTAGTTAAAAATTGTGATACTTCTACTCTCTGACCCCAAGATGCAGGAGATTCTGGGTTCAGTACTGGGAAAATCAGAAGTGTCCAGCAGCAGAGTGGACTTCCTTAAGAAGTAATAAAGTTGCCCATGACTACAAGTGTACAAACGGAGACTTCTGATGAGCGGAGCTTTGACCACTTCATCTCCGTCCAGTTCCTGAGTTTGCAGTCCATACTAGTATATACTGCAGGGAGCATCGTAACAAACAGATCAGCTTCCTAGCAGTACTGTGGTTTTGGAATTCTTGATTCATGTTTTTATATTTTTGTGGTTAAACGAATTGAAAAAGGTAGCAAATGAAATATTAGTGACATGAGGAAGGTTGTCAGACTTGCCTGGGTCTTGCCGAATTACAGAGAGCAGGGTTTAATATTAGACAAAGTTAAAGATGTGGCTCCTGAGTCTCCCGTAGTGCTGAAGACACCGGCTCTGCAGGAAGGTCATGACAGCCTGGGCCCATGTCCAAAGCAATGAGGCTCATCCATACTGCATGTGTTATTCCGTATTTGATAAAGTAGCTAAAAGTACTGCGGTGTTCTCATGGGGAGACTTCTATGTGCAAAGCTTAATAGATGTTGCATGCTGCTTTTGGAATTAAAGAAAATTACTTGGTCACTGCTTTGTCCTTCTGTGAGATATTTTATTCTCAGCCGTCACCCTCCCTGTCCCTTGCTCACAACCATTATAGTGACCAGAAAGTCTGCTTGCTCTACAGTGATGTGTCTGAATAGTGCCCATTAGTTTTCAGTAGTTAACCCTGACCTGCATGTTAGCCTTCAGTTTAATGGCCTTTTTTATGTTCATTCATTTTATTTTATTTCCCATCGTGGTTTTGTTTATTTCTTTTTTGTTTTTTGTTTTTTCTGTTCTCTTTTTTAAAACCGTCGTGGTTTGCCCTTCATATTCCCCAATGTTTGCACATGACAAGATGTTGCCATCCCAACATTACCTCCCACTTCACTGACCAGTGCCACTACTGACCATCTAGCACCAGCCACAACGGGACCACTGCCTTCAGCTCCTCGGGATGTCGTGGCCTCCCTGGTCTCTACCCGCTTCATCAAATTGACGTGGCGCACACCTGCATCAGATCCTCATGGAGACAACCTTACCTACTCTGTCTTCTACACCAAGGAGGGGATTGCTAGGTAAGTGTCCATGTTCCGGAGCCGGTCGGTTGCGTCTTGGTCAATCCCAGGGCAGTCATGCTCACCCTGGCTCCTTTTTGTGCAGAATCTATACCAGTTTTTGGTCCAGAAAAAATGATCACAAAGATGCATATTTCCCAATTTTAGGTCATTAAAATTTATCCCAATCAGACCGAAGTCCTGGTATTCATTTTTTCCTGCGTCTCTGGAACAACTTGGGGCACGGGTGTGGTATAGATAGAGCTGTTTAGGTGGAAGTATTGGTATATAACTAGGCTCCTCTCTTTTCATAAGGTTCGGTCAGCATAGCCTCTAGGACGTGGTTTACTTAGAACATTCAGATTCTGGAAATTAAGGTAGCCTTAACTTAGAGCAGTAATCGTAAATGCATATCTGCCTGCGCCTGTATGTGGATGTGGGCCGCTGAGCTCACCAGGGGGTCTCCTGGATGACACAAGAGTGATAGTAGCTCATTTCCCTAACTGCATTTTCATTAAGTTCCTCTCCATCTCCACCTCTTTCAGGAGCTCACATTGCTTCTTCACCGCTTACGGGACATTGTCCAGAATCCCCGGACCGCTTTACTCATCACCCAGCTTTATCGCGTCTATCCAGCCTTCCTCCTCTCTCCTCCCACTTTACCTCCCTCTCTGATGAAGCCTGTCTGGTTCCTGTCCTGTGTGCCATCTTTCTTCCAGTGTGTTCTCCTCAGTTGCTTCCCCCCTTCCCAGCTGAAGCTGAAGTCAGTTTTTGGCCCATATTAAGCCCCAGGACGCCCACATGCATTTTTCTCTACCTTTCTCGGAAGATACAGCCTTTCTCTTTATGTGTTCATGCCACTAATATTGACACTTAATTATGATAACACGTGATCTCTTACTGCCATAAGTTGTTACTCTTCTGCTATTTTATGTGTATTTGTGTTGTTTTCCCAACCCAATTATAAAACCTTTGGGAGGAACTTGCCACATGCTATGTATTCTTAGCATTGCCAAGTAGATTTCTTCATACCAAAAAAAGGAAGCTAAAATACCTGTTTTGGTTAGGGCCCTTGAGCATGAAATAAAGCTTGTGTCTCTCCCAGGCTGCTTACATCTGATAAGCTTTGTATTTAATAACTAGACTTTCGAGTTCCACAAGGATTGGAACCTCCATCAAAACCGCTTGATTTAACCCTCTTGAGAAGTCTTTGTGACCTCATTGAGCCAGATAGATGGAGCTACTCACAGAATAATGTTTTTTCTGAACATTGTCCCAGATGTCTTGGGAATTATAAAGAAACATAGTTCTAGACACAGAAAGGCAAGACATTACTCCCAAATGGCATCTGTGTTAAAATGTCTCCAGTAAAATGGGGCACCTGGGTGGCTCAGTGGGTTAAAGCCTCTGCCTTCGGCTCAGGTCGTGGTCCCAGGGTCCTGGGATTGAGCCCCACATCGGGCTCTCTGCTCAGTGGGGAGCCTGCTTCCTCCTCTCTCTCTCTCTCTGTCTGCCTCTCTGCCTACTTGTAATCTCTGTCAGATAAATAAATTAAAAAATCTTAAAAAAAGATGTCTCCAGTAATCTTTCACATCTCACTGCTAATTCTGTAGTATTTCACAGAAGGAAAGAACACTTAGTAATTCCTCAGATTAACAAACTTCTTTCCACTCCGGTTCCTTTGCCTTTGCTATTTCTTCTATCAGAAATGTATTTCCCTCACAAACAACTGTTTTTAGCTTTGTATCTGTCATCTTCAGATCACACCTCCATAGGCCTTCCTTGAAGACCGCCCCCCCCCCAATTTAGCCCCCCTTCAGTCCTATCACACAGTGGTGTTCTGGAGTCAGTTTGTTCCCAAGCCAGTTTTTAAAGTTTCAGGAAATTTTACAGACCCGATGACAACATGGTAGCTCAAAACAGGGCATGGCATGAGTATTTACTGGGACAAGTACTACAAACCAGGGATGGTTATTAAACATTTACCAGAAGACCACTGCTGTCACATCACCCTGTTTGGGGTGGTTTTTTGTTTTCTTTTGTTTTGTTTTGGCTTTTATTTTGTTTTCACAATGCTTTAACACTCTGCAGTCTTCTCTTT
Organism: Mellivora capensis; assembly: GCA_004024625.1. Taxonomy (NCBI): domain Eukaryota; kingdom Metazoa; phylum Chordata; class Mammalia; order Carnivora; family Mustelidae; genus Mellivora; species Mellivora capensis. The sequence goes on along the minus strand of PISX010005685.1, from coordinate 82,373 downwards.
TAATTAACCTATTTCTTATGTCTGTCTTATTCAATAGAGTATCACCGGCACCTGGAACAGGGCCTAGCATATAGTAGGACTAAATAATTACTTGTTAAATGAGTAAAATCATTTCAATCAATGGAGAAATAATAGCTTATTCAAGAATTCATGTTGAGATAATTAACTCCATTTTGTGGAAAGAATGGAAGTTATATCTCTGTCTTATGTATAACAATAAATTATAGAGAGATTAAGAAATTTTAAGGCTCATAAATGTATTAGAGGAAAATACAGAAACTGTTTTATCACTTGAGTATGAAAGGCCTTTTAACAGAAGACAGGAAATCCAGAAGCCACAACGGGAAAAATCAACAAAGTTTATTACATAACAGTGTAAAATTTCATGTGATAAAATATCATAAAAACTATCAAGTGATGAGCTGGGAAAAAGTTTGTAACATTTATAAAACATTGTGTTGCTATCTAGTCTATATAAAGAGCTCCTACAAATCATAAGTAAAAGACAATGTCCCAAGAGATGAGTAGTACAAATAGATTGATTAGCAAAGGTTAATGGAAAGCCCATTAAAGTTAAAAAATGTTTTTGCTGTTGCTCATGGTCTGGGAGATACAAAATAATACAAAAAGTGAAACTTTTTTACTTTTAAGGCTGGCAAAAATTTTAAGTTGATAATATCTAGTGTTAAGCAAGTTAAAATACTGGGAAGAAATCCACTCTAGGCTTTTGGTGGCAATATAAGAGTAGCCCTTGGAGAAAGTGATTTGGCACGTTTTTTGTTTTGTTTTTTTTTTTTTACCTTCTTAATGCACACATCCATCAATAACAATAACAATACCCCAACAATAACACTTCTAGATGTTCTATAGAAAACAGATCTACATATACATAGGACACTCATAAAAATGTTTATTCTAACATTATTTGTAAGAATGAAAAAAGGAAGGAGAGTCAGTGCCCACTGATGGAGGAATGGGCACATAATTAGTATATGTATATCCATATGAAGTATGATACAGGAACTTTTTAATGACATATCTGTGTATTTTGGTGTGCATGTAAATGCATAAAACAGTGATTCTCAGCCAGACACAGTTTGCCCCCATCCCTCACTGGACACTTCACCATGTCTGCTGACATTTGGGGGTATTAAAGCTCAGATGAGAGAGGATGCCTACTGGCATCCAGTGAGTAGAAGCCACAGATGCTGATACACGTCCTGCAGCCCCTTACAACAAAGAATTATCCCACCGAAAGCGCAGTTGTGCTGAGGTTGAGAAAACCTGACATGAAGAGATCTGGCAAAATACTGGTCAGTTAGGTGTCAGGGAAGGACAAGTTTTGAGGAGAGACAAAAACTGGGACGTTTGGATTTTTAAAAACTATATATAATTTTGTTTTTAATGAGAATCTGTCACTTCGATTTAAAATTAAATTGTCAGGCAGGAAGACAAGGCATGTATGTGTAAGGGAAGAGGAGGTGCAAGGAAGATCCAATTTCATTTGCACGTCTGGTGTTTGATGGGTGGGAAAATTAGGAAAGCTTAACTGGCCCAGAGAGCTGGTAGGAATTAGTAAGAGATTATAATAAAGTGGAAGTTTGGAGCCAAATGTCATAATGCCAGTAAGAATTTGGACATAATAAGTTAAGAAAAGAGCATTCTAGACTACTGAGCAAGTGTGCACTGTGATTTTATTAAATGGCTTTTCTTAGTAGTTTATGAGCACTACATAAAGACAAGAAAAATGAAGTCAGAGAGACAAATCTAGTTAGTCTAGGCACGTGGTAGATATGGCCTAGACGAAGGTGAGAGCAGTGATTTGGAGTGGACAGAATAAATCTAGGGAACAGTCAAAGGAAGGTTCTTGGAGACCGTCATGTTTTTGTCCTTTCATTTGTGAATGAAGTTTATGATTTCTGAATACAAGCCTTGAAGGAGTTGAAAGAACACTAAGTCGAAGACTAGATCCTGCTTGTTTTGTAAACAGAATTTATTTAACCTTCATAAGCTTAGGTTTTTTCATCTAAAAAAAATGAGGGTAGTAAATTTTCATCACAGATTTAAAATAAGAAATCAGTGTGGGCGTGGAAGCCACTACCTGGATTTACAAATCCTACTACTTCCTGAACTTGAAAAATCAGCCACAAGGTGGCACTGTGTGTCTTGGTCATGAGGTGTAATTCTTCCCCGTGCCTGAGTTTCTTGAGATTTCAAAGGGTCCTTTGCCTTTTCAACTATGGAATGTTCACCCTTTTTTAGTATAAATTGAGTACTTTTCTGATATTAGCCACTAAATGGAAAATTCAGAGTAAGATATTCTAGAAGTTGATAACAATTTAGAGATGGATGAAGCCCCTTAGCTATCTTAGTTAAGCCCAGGAATTGGCAAGCTACAGACTGTGGGCCAAATCAGACTTGTTTATTTTTATGACCCAGGAGCTAAGAATTTTTTTTGTGTGTTTTCAAATAATTACATTTTAATAGATTATGTAAGTAACTACATAATAATTTCCATTTTGTCTCTTAACCTGTAAATATTTACTATCTGGCTCAGAAGGAATTAGTGAGCTTGTCAAAACTAGAATGGATCTCTTAGCACCTGGCCCAGCACTGACTTAATAGAAAACGTAGCTTTTCCTTTCTGCTTTGACTCTTAGTTTACACATTCTAACCCAAGTTCCATCATAACCTCACACAACTGTGAGAATTGTACTTTTATAACTCACCCTGGGTCTAGTCCTGAAGTAAAAGTTTTTTCTAGACAGGCTCTTGGTTCTGGAACCTCAGACCAATCTAGAGTTAAAGTGTTTGCAGATACTGGCTATTTATTCTTCCATCTTAAGGAATCATATACATTACTGATTCTTTTTAATTGTAGGATTTCTATAGATATCTGTTCAAAAGTTTTTCATTCCCTTCACTCATTTCTTCTGTTTTTTTTTCCTTTCACATAGGAATGAACAAAAGATGTACATGATATTATTACTATACAAGGTTTACGTAGAGAAGCCAAATTTCCATTCATGCATTCTTCACATATCTGTGACACTGCTTTACATGTCTGAGGTTTCTGCTAAGTTCTGCTGTAATATGGGAACATGATTGAGACACTTCAGTTTAACGTAAAATAGTACCCCCCAACTATCTTTCTCAAGATGGTCTCAACTTTTTGTTTAAACTGTTATGTACAGTGAGCAAAACAGACCTATTCTGTGCTACTACACGGACCTTGTAGTTGGTGAAGTGTCAAATACCATACTTCCTTTTAGGCAGCAATCAGTTGCCATCATAGCAACTGTCAGAAATTTCAGAGTGTAAGAAATCCGCTGATTTCCTCTTTTAAATCTTGTGACTTAGAGGGCTAGCTGAAGAGAAAATATATGTCAATACCTCAAGGATCTTTGAGCAATAACTTCTGTTGCCATAGTACTCTTCTCTGGTGGAACAAGCACTCTCTTTGAAAATGGTGTGGGTACTGTTGGTTTGGTTTGTTTTAAATAAAAATAAGGTAGTTTAAAAAACTATAGCAAACTACTGAAAAACACTTAAATCTCTGAAATGTGAATGTTCACATATAATCAGACAAACTGGCATAAGTTCATGTAGAACAAATTTTATCAGTGATTTCAGGGAAAATTACCAATATCTTAAAAAATTTTAATTCAGCATATTATGTAATTAAGTAATTTTGTCCACGGAGTAGTTTGGGGCCTTTTTATTACTCTGTCAGGATAGATACAAATCTCTCGTTACATGATCGACAGTTCTTAAAGGCCAGCGATTTGTCTAAAACAAATGAATTCTTCCACAATATTTGTTGACACTCGTGTAATATTAACTGGTTTTTATTCTAGTACATACAATAGACTGACTGTAATTATGGGCCCAATTGTGGGACTCTCAGATCCCAGGTTAGTCTGGAAGCTTTTAAAGAAGCCAGATAACTGCTTTTATCTTTACAGTTCATAACACTAGACTGCTAGATTCTTTTGTCCTGTTTGTCATAAAATTTGTTAAACATTTCAAATAAATTTAGATATCATTCTAAGAGTATTTGCCTTAACAAATAAATTATAAAAATCACTATCAGGTTTCACTTTTTTTATAGATTGGGTTACTTTAGGATCATTTAAGTTTCTACTGTTCCGAACTTTTAAAGTAGTAATCTCTAGCTTTGTTTTTATTGAGTCTTTTATCCAAAATATACACAGAATTCTTTGATATTTTCCTTGAAAACTGGGTCATGCTTGTAATTACCTCAGTCTTCCTGAATAATCACTCCTTAAAACTCAGTGATCCTAAAGCCTATAGAATTGATGGCCAGCTTCCCCATTTGAAATGGCAATGAGAAGACCTTTGTTTGTTCTCTGAAAGGAAGGTGTGGTTATGACCAGAAAGTCAGTGATGTTTAAGCAAGGACATCAGCAAGGTATCATACATGTGTGATACTGCTCTTTGCTACTCTCCATATTCTGTGCACTGTTCCACCCAAAGGCTTGCTTTCTGAAGAGTTAATTTGACTTAAATTAAGATTTTTTAATTTAAATTCAATTAGCCAACGTACGGTACATCAGTAGTTTTTGATACAATGTTCAGTGATTCATTAGTTGCATATAACACCCAGTGCCCATCACATCACATGCCCTCCTTAATGCCCATCACCCAGTTACCCTGTCCCCCCACTCACCTCCCTCATCCCCCCACCCACCTCCTTTAACTCAACTGTGTCTGTTTCCCAGAGTCAAGAGTTAAGATTTTTATATGGCATTGTATCTATAGGAATTGCAATGAAAATGAAACTGCACATTCTAGAAGTATTCCTAATCAATGCTCTTTCTTTCCACATCCCTCTTTGTCCAAAGGGAACGTGTTGAGAATACCAGTCGCCCAGGAGAAATGCAGGTAACCATTCAAAACCTAATGCCAGCGACTGTGTACATCTTTAGAGTTATGGCTCAAAATAAGCATGGCTCCGGAGAGAGTTCAGCTCCACTCCGAGTAGAAACACAGCCCGAGGGTAAGTCTTTCACCTGCCCATCAGCCCTACATGTAGGCAGATGATAAGAAGGTCTACCTTCTTTGTAGCTTGTGTACCATGGCAGTGCGGAAGGTACAGCTCCTTGCCGTCTAGGACCTTATGAATTGGTTAAGGGAGAGCAAATTAATTCACATCAAACTGTGGCAAATCATGTAAGGCAATAGGACTTTGCTGATACTCAGATTTTATTGATTCTTTAAGACCTGGCTCAGATGCCTTCTAGACTTTTTCCTCTGATCCTATCTACCTAATATTATACCTCTGTAATTCTAAGGAAAGTAGGCAACACAGTCATTTTTTCAAGGGGTTTGATAAGAAGAAAGAGACTAAATAAGAATGTAGATGGAAGGGGGACCTGATTCTCTTGAGAGTATTTTAGGGATGGAAAGTGGCTATAACATGTCTTGGCAAAAGACGAGGTAAAGGAAAGAGATGTGTACTCCATCTGGAGGTATTCAGCCTGAGCCAGGAGGTGTAAGTGTTGGAGGCAGCCCTCCGAAAATATTTTACATTCTTAGCTGAACAAACCAACTTAAAATTTTTTTCCATTTATTATGCTACTGTGCAGGTGAAATGAAAGAATTTCTTAGTGCCTTTTTAGGATCATGTTTGCCTATATGTATCCAATGAATATATTAAAAGTATTTTCAAGGGAATCGGAGGATTGTTTTGTTTTCCTTCCCCTTTAATAACTTAGAGGAGAGTTTTCTGTAGCAGCAGAAGTGTGACAAATCCCACCTGTCAGGCTGCACAAAATAATGCTCTCAACATTGAGTGAATAACATGATTCATGACTAAATAAAGCAAACAACTGTCAGAATAACCACATTCAGGTTTCTCTGCTTCGGTAGCAAGACTGTCAAGGTATGGTGCTGTTCCTTAAGAAAGCTGGTTTGTTCTACATTTTGCTAGGTTTTTTTTTTTTTTTCCTGCTCCTCAAATCTAATGGATTCTGTTACAGAAACACCGGCACCAGAAAAACGGTTTTCAAATATAGAATGTCTACCAAAGTGTAGATATGGGTAACCTCTGGAATTTGTATATAAATTGGGGCTAGAATTTGTCAGTCCGTCAGACAAAAAGTATACAGTTGAAGGGTCCGGGAGCTGTTGTAGGAGTTAGAGCAAGACAGTCAGTCAGTGAACAAGCCATCAAGTCTTCCTGTCACAAACACCCCACGGAGGGCGTCGTGTCTCCTGCCTGGTCGGCTTGAGTCCACGTGTTAGAGTCAGAAGGTGTGCAGCTCCGGGCTCCACCACTAACTTGCCCATCACACAGAACAGTTCTTAGCCAACCTCATCTGCAGACTGGGATGATCATAGTATTGCTCTCGTGTGGGTTAGTACAAAGACTACATAAGACATAATTTAAATACATGTAAAGCACTTTCAGCTGGGCTGATTGTAAGCATTCAATAAATGGTAGCTATTTTAAAAATCATTATTCTATAGTCTTACTCCCTTACTGTTTTTCTTCCATGCATATGTTGACATGTCCTTTCTAAACACGATCTGACCATGGCATACTCCTGCTCGTAACTGTTCAGTGATTACCTAACACCTACAAGGGATGAGGCAGGCTCCACAGCAGCACGTTGGAAGCTCTTTGTTACCCGGCTGTGTCCTGCTTCTCCGTGTTCTCCCTCCCTTATTCATTCAGTATTTGCCCTGAACCACATCACACCATCTTCTCACATATCCCGCCCATTGACTGGAATAATTTTTCCCTTGGTATCTGAGGACGCTGTTCCTTCTGGCTCCCCAGAGGTCTTCCCCAGTCCTTCCCTACACACTCCCCTCTCAAAGCTGAGTCATGTATTCTCTTTCTGTTTTCATTACAATCATTATGAAATCTGTTGGCACTTGTGACTCTCGCAACTATTTATATGTCTGACTTCCCTCTAGACTGGGAATTCTTTGTGGGCAGGGGCTCTGTCTGTGACTGTATCCACAGTGTCTGGCAAAAGAAGGCTCGCTCTCTCTTTTTTTTTTTTTTTTAAGTTTTTTCCTTTAATTGCAGTATAAGTAGCATACAGTGTTATTTTAGGTTCAGGTGTATAGAGCAATTCAACAGTTCTACACACTACTCAGTGTTCATCATGGTAAGTGTACTCTTTAATCCCCTGAAGACTCTCTCTTTGTGATAGCTACTTTTACATGCTGCAGTCCTGCTGTAAAACTAGGCTTTTATAAACCACAGGAAAAATTCTGCAATGTTTATTTATTCCTTTGAATACATTTATAAAAGATACTTCACAGATAGTTTTTGGTTATAATTTGAGTCATAGAAAGGGAAATGCATTTATATATTATCCTAAAACCACTTCAATCAAATCAGTTGTTTTTTCAGTTTTTATTGTTTCTAAAAACATGACCAGGGGCGCCTGGGTGGCTCAGTGGGTTAAAGCCTCTGCCTTCAGCTCAGGTCATGATCCCAGGGTCCTGGGATCAAGCCCCACATCGTGCTCTCTGCTCAGCAAGGAGCCTGCTTCCCCCCCTCTCTCTCTGCCTGCCTCTCTGCCTACTCGTGATCTCTGTCAAATAAATAAATAAAATCTTAAAAAAAAAAACATGACCAATATGACGTTATTGCTGAGACTGGTGATTGAAGAGTTCAGTAAATTTCATTCATATTTTCTGTCTCAAAATTTTCTTTCTAGTTCAGCTCCCTGGCCCAGCACCTAACATCCGGGCATATGCAGCTTCACCGACTTCCATCACGGTCACCTGGGAAACACCATTGTCTGGAAATGGGGAAATTCAGAATTATAAATTGTACTACATGGAAAAAAGGACTGATAAAGAACAGGTAAAAGTTGAAGCCTTTTTTGGTAAGATTTATTTATTTATTTTAGAGAGAGAGAGAGCACGGTGGGAGGAGCAGAGGAGGAGGGAGAGAGAGAATCTTAAGCAGGCTCCACACCCATTGTGGAGCCTGACGCAGAACTCCATCCCAGTACCCTGAGATCACAACCTGAGCTGGAATGAAGAGTGGGATGCTTAACCGAATGTGCCACCTAGGCACCCCAAAGCCATTTTTCAGTTCATTGGTTGGAATAGTAGAGTTGAAATTTATTTCCCAAACTCAATACTTGCTTGTCTAGAAATCTCAGAATAAAAAAAGTTGTATACAGGAAATGGAAAGTCAGCAGACTCTATTTCTTTGTACCAAGTTATATTCTCTAATTTTTATCAGGAAAGGTCACTAAACATCAAGCAATATTTCTCAGTAAAATTGCGAGTGTTTCTCATTAATCTGCTTTGATTGTTAAGTAGAATTTCTTAAAAGGGATAAAAATCTGCATCATATCAAATGAAGAATTTGTTTATTTTGTAACATTTCTTTTGGCTTGAGTTGCATGCACGTAAATTGTTTTATTTTATCCAAGGATATTGACGTTTCAAGTCACTCCCATACCATTAATGGGTTGAAAAAATACACGGAGTATAGTTTCCGAGTGGTGGCTTACAACAGACATGGTCCGGGAGTGTCCACAGAGGACGTGGCTGTTCGGACGCTGTCAGACGGTGAGTCTTTCTTCTTTGGATCACATACCATGCTTGGGGGCCCTGGTCAGGTCATGGGCTTTGAAAGCGAGAAGATTCCATTCAAATCCCAGTTCTACCCCTTTTCTGGACTTTAGTCACTTAACCTGTCTGAACATGCTTCTTTATGCGTAAAATGTAGATAATACCAACTTCATTGGGTTTAAAAGATTTATTGAGAGAGGGTGGGACATGCAGTGCCTGGTACTGAATAGTTCTCATGTTTTCATTTTTAGTAGGAGCTTTTGTATAAGCAAATCTTTATTGCTTGTTCATAACACGAACCCTTATCAATCATATTTTTATACCAAATAGCTCTTTTTAATTCCTTGCTATTTTCTGACAGTTTCATTTCTTACCTGTGGCTGAATTTCTAAGCTAAGTTGTATTCATGTAACTATGACCTAGAGCAGTATTTTTCAAACTGCAGCTTGCCAAGGGGATTGAGTAGGTCAAGACTGGGATTTTCTATTTTTATTTTTTACTATTTTTTTAATTTAAATTCAATTAGTTAACATATAGTGTATTATTCATTTTAGAAATAGAGGTCAGTGATTCATCAATTTTCTTTAACACCCAGTGCTCATTATATCATTTGCCCTCCTTAATGTCCTCATCACCCAGTTACCTCCACCCCTCCAACCCCTTCCCCCCCCAGTAACCCTCAGTTTGTTTCCTCTGATTAAAGAGTCTCTTATGATTTGTCTCCCTCTCTGATATCATCTTGTTTTACTTTTCCCTCCCTTCCCCTATGCTCCTCTGTTTTGTTTCTTAAATTCCACATACAAGTGAGATCATAAGATAGTTGTCTTTCTCTGATTGACTTATTTCACTTAGCATAATACCCTCCAGTTCCATCCACTTGTTGCAAATGGCAAAATTTCATTTTTTGATGGCTGAGTATTGTGTTGTATATATACCACATCTTCTTTATCCATTCACTATCCATTAACTCCTTCATGGAATTGTTGTAAGGATTAAGTACCTGCTATGATGATGAAGATGATGAAGACACCAGGGACAGCCTATGTCAGCTGCCTCTGCAGCTAAGTCAGAGGTTCTGAACTGGAACCTTTCATAGACTTTTTTCAAAACACAGCTGCATAAGTCCTACTCCAGATCCTCTGTTCCTGAATCTCTGGTCTGAGGCCTGATGCTCTTTGATAGCACAAGATACAACAATGAGCAAGACACAGTCTCTGTCCTCCAGAAGCAGATAGCACAGCGGGCACTTAGTCAATATCTGGTCGCCAGATGTCAGAGAAAAGGAGAGAGAAGTTTCCATGGATGGACTAGGAAAAAAAGAGTTAAAGTCAGCATTTTGTGAGTGGAGGGGAAATTAATCAGGTTTACTTACATTCTTTTTGCTTGCTATAGTTACTACAAAGAGGGATGCTGGAAGGTGTGTGGATCATAAAATTTGAGATAGCCCTGTCTTGTGTTCTCATATGTGAGAAACTAAAGTCATGCAGCTGTTTGTTTAACCAGTACTCCCAAACTTCTCATACTGAAATGAGTGTTCCCTGCTATAAAAGTGGCCTTGGGAAGTCAAATCGTCCCTTTACTGAAGCTGTCATTGTAAATACCTCTTTATTCTAATGGAAATTGCCTTCAAAACCAGGTTAGGACCCCACAAGAATACAGCGCTCACTGATTTATGTACCTCGTACTGTGGATTCATAACAGCATTACCCAGTATGTTGACTTGCTGTATTCATTAAAGCTGTTTTTAGAAAATTTGTAGCTCTTCCCCAAGATAAAGATATGCTATCAACAAGAATATTCAAAAGAATATGTTGAAGGTTCAGAATGAATCTGGGTTCTAGAAAAGTCTAGAGTTACTGTCATATCTTTGAAATAAGTATCTGACTTCCGAAAGTTTCTGACTTTGAAATAAGTTCCTGACCTGGATATGGGTGCCTTTATAAGAATGTCTCTCTTTTTTTAAGTGAATCAAATGTGGCCACACCTTAGCCACAGGCTGTAATCAAACTGAGAGACATTGGCAACTAGCTTTCGACCTTTGGGTTGCCTAATTAGTGTTTGCAATGCACATTTTTGTAAAGTCTAGCCAGGAATATCACATGTTGGGGTGATATGTGGGTTACTAAAGAAAAAAATTTTCTTTTTTTTTTTTTCCTGTCCAGTTCCCAGTGCTGCTCCTCAGAATCTGTCCTTAGAAGTAAGAAATTCAAAGGTAAACTTTGTATTGCTATTCATTTTTACTGGCATACTGTTAAGTCTCAGAAAGGCTTATGGAGAGCGAAATTTGACATCAGCAGAATCATGATCAAGCAGAGGAATAAGGTGTCATAGATATTACCCCTGCCAGTAAAGCTGGACTTAGAAACCGACTCTGTGTTTTCTGTTTAACTTCACTGCCTCTCTCTGATGCCAAGATTACTTTGGTCTTTCTGCAGATACATTGTGGTTTTGTAGATTCTGACATTATAGACCTTAGCAGTTGAGAACACTGGTGATAAGATGGAAAGAAGTAAGTTGTTTATGATACCATAGCCCCTTAGCACTGTGAGATGAGCCCACTGTGAAGTGAAGGTAGGCATCCGTCAGAATGGTGCATAGGCTCAGACTCCCTCCTGGCCAAGTCCCTTGTACTCTGAAGACCACGTGTACCTCTCAAAGGCCCAGAGCCACTTCTGGACTACATTGACAACTGAGACACTCGGTCCTTTCAAAAAGTACCATGGGAATCCTTGTCCTTTAATTAAAAACCAGCTGTTAATTAATGATTCCTTTCTTGAAGAGTTTTAGGCAGAAATTATCTAATTTGAGCCATTCCACAATAGAGATAGAAGAGAACCTTACACCTAATCATAGTTTACTTCTAATCTATGTGCCTCTGACCTCATACTCTCCTTCTGAAAGCTTTTCTGAGTCTTTTGCCTAATGTCTAAATACCCAGGAGAATAAGGACCCAGAGCATACTGCCTGCAAATGTAATCTTCCCATTTGATCATTGAGGATTTTAAAATTAAAAAGAATTTTGAGTGATCCTTAATTAAAACTCTGTCTGAGTACCCTCCTACCTTTATGTCAGTGAATTCAGGATAATGATTTATAAAACAGGACCAAGCTTTTGATATATTCAGTCTTTTCCCTGTAATCTTGTCTTTCCCAGAGTATTGTGATTCACTGGCAGCCTCCTCCTCCAGCCACACAAAATGGTCAGATTACTGGCTACAAGATTCGCTACCGGAAGGCCTCCCGAAAGAGTGATGTCACTGAGACCTTGGTACCTGGGACACAGTCGTCTCAACTGATTGAAGGTAAGCTGCCTTGCGTATGGCTGAAGAGAGGAGAAGATAGTCTAATGACTACTCTGAGCAGTTGACTTGAAGTGAAAACAGTTCAGAACAGTTGATAATGGTTCAGTCTACTTCTGACTTGATAAAAATCAATGGAACACAATCTTGTAGGTTCTGTCATCTCTATTGAGATTGTGTTTGAGTTTTATTTCTTGTAGTTTTCTGTATTTCCCATATTTTCTTTATACACACACACACATACACACACAGATGTTCCTCAACTTACACTGGGGTTATATCCCAGTAAACCCATCAAAATTTGAAAATATCCTCACTCAAAAATACATTTAACACACCTAACCTACCAAAATCATAGCTTAATCTAGCATACCTTAAACATGCTCAGAATACTTACATCAGCCTGCAGTTGGGCAAAACCATCTAACACAAAGCCCATTTTATAACAACTTATTGGATATCTCATGTATTTTATTGAATACTGTACTGAGAATGAAACACAGTGTTTTAAGTATATAAGGAGTTTACCCTCGTGATCTCAAGGCCAACAGAGCTGTCATAGCCCCTGCCAGGCATCACAAGAGAGGATTATGCCTCCTATTGCTAGCCTGGGTGGGAGAAAGCCACAATTCAGAATTTGAAGTACGGTTTCTCCTGTATGCATATTGCTTTTGTACTATTGTAAAGTCAAGAAATAGTAAATTGAACCACACTAAATCTGTATTGGTTTTTTGCCATCTCAAAACAAGGTAAAACAAAAGCCGGAAATCTCCTCAATGTAGCTGGTAGCAGAGGTCTACAAAATGATTTTTTTAAAGATTTTTTTTGTTAATTTTTTTAACAGAGAGAGATCACAAAGTAGGCAGGGAGGCAGAGAGAGAGAGGGAAGCAGGCTCCCCGCTGAGCAGAGAGCCTGATGTGGGGCTCGATCCCAGGACTCTGGGATCATGACCCAAGCTGAAGGCAGAGGCTTTAACCCACTGAGCCACCCAGGTACCCCCAAAATGATTTTTGTAACACTGATACCACCCCTGTATGTGTATGTGGCCTGAAACATTTGCGAATAGCTATAGCAATGCAGTAATCTTTCTTACACTTGCTACTACTTGCTACATGATAAAGTTTTAGAGAATTCTGTCCGGGATAGCTACTTTTGAGTAGCTTTCCCTTTGTGTGCAGCAGAGCAAGTGGTAACAGTGGGCCCTACTGCATCTCCATCACGGGCTTTCTCTATAGATGACAGAAGAGCCGCATCGTCTTCCCCCAGTAGGGGGAGTAGACTTGGCTCTGCAAGGGCCAGTTGGCTTTGCAGGAGTTGCATGGGAAGAAGCAGAAATGCTTTTTGCTCTTTGGATATTGGGGCTTGTAAAGAATAAAGATAGATGCCCCTGAGAAATTATTTTGGGGGTTTCTAACAGAGCTAGTAGAAGAAAACTGCATGAATTGGAGATATTGACATCATTATCTAAGCCCTGAGAATGAATTTCATCACCCTTGGAGAGCTCTCAGCTTCCCTTACATTGCCCGCTTCTTGGTAGAGGAGCTTGACATCGACCACTTTCTTATGCCTCCAGGGGCCAAGTTCTTGAGAGGACCAACATCTAGGGTCAAAAGTGTAATGGGATGAGTTTCTAAGACTTGAGTGAGTCTCTTGACAGTGAAAACAAGTACTCCAGTAATCCCACAAGCTTTTCTCCTTACTCCTCACCTCGAAGATGGGATTGGCTTCTTTCAAAATAGATGAATGTTTGTCTCCAGGGGTAGCTTTCAGTCCTTGAGTTTCTTCACATGAACCCCACAGCTCTGAGCTGCGACAAGCAGGCGTGGTTGCGGTGGTGTTGCCGAGATACCTCACTAAAGGAGCGTTACAGTACAGTCAGGTGTTCTTAAAAATCAGCTACCGTCAGAGACTCAACTCCGGGAAACCAACTGAGGGTTACAGAAGGGAGGGGCACAGGGGGAGGGGTAACCAGGTGATGGGTATCAAGGGGGGCACGTGTCGTGATGAGCACTGGATGTTATACACAACTAGTGAATCGTTGAACACTACATCCAAAACTAATGAGGCTAATTGAAAATTTTAAAAAGCAGTTGCTGATTTGACTCCAAAATGGATCACATTTCCCATCCGCAAGTCTTTTATTTTGAATATTTAGTAGTAGATATTTACTGTATACCAGGCACTGTCTTTGTTGCTAATAATGTGAAAACAATATAGTTCTGGACCATAAGGAGACTGTTTCTTATACATGTTATAGATATGTTACATAATGTTTCATATACATGTTACATATACTATTTCATATACATCTTATAACAGTTATAAAGTCTGTTTTGAGCTGATAACGTCACTGTAATTTCATAGAAATAATTTACACATTACTTGCCCCTCACAGGGGACTGTTCATTTTCTCAATGAAATGTTTGATGTGTAAGCAAAATAATCACCTTCAATGTAAAAATAGCTTTTTATTTATGGAGAAAATCATTGCATTTTAAAATCATATTTAGATTCATTTGCTTAACAGACTTTATTGAACTCGTATTAGCATGTGCTCGCACGAGGTATACGATGGTGAGCAAAAATGGACATCTTTGCTCTCTTGAAGCATTAACCTGAAGCTTGATCAGTATCAGAGAGCAATGTGGATTATGAGGATCCTTTCCTGAACCACAAACTACATGACTCCATGCTAGCCAGAAGTAATTGTTTCTTCATTTCGCACCACTTACAGCACTTAACACATTCTGCCGTATCTTTATAAGATACGAACTCTGTACGTTACCTGGGGGGAAAGGAATTCTTAGCCTCTCTACACACGCATCTCTTGCTCACACGTGTGTGCACGCACGCTCACTCTCTCTCACTTGCTCTCTTACACTCTAACTCCCCAGAGAGGAAGGAATGATAATTTGATTGGTTGAATTCTTTTAGGACTTCAGTGGAACCGTGTTTGCCAGTGGCGTGTATTATTTGTCTGTTAACAGTTACAAACACATGCATAACCCTCTCTGGCACTTTCTGGTCAGTGTATGCAGGAAGGTGACAGGTAAACTGACTTGGGTCCAGCCATTTTGCTTCTCCTTCTGCCTTGCTTGTTGCTTTCTCATGGGCAGACAGCTTCAGGATGGGCCTGCTAAGAACAGAACCATCCATCTCTTCTCTCACCATGTGACAGGATTCTGTAACTGAACCATCCTGCATCCTGGCCACATTCTCTCTGCCCCTGTGGTTCTCTCTTTAGAACTTCTGTGCATTGCTACTGGCCAAAGATCCCAATATTTCAGTATGGAGAGGTAGGATCATTTCTCATAACCTGGTAAGATGTAATGCGATGTCTAGTATTTAAGTGCTCTAAGATGTATACACATGAACTGTACACTGAAAAATAGTTAAGATGGTAGATTTTGTTATGTGTTTTAACATTAAAAAAAGAAAAACTGGATGCATGAATATCTGAATAGCTGATTGTGTTTTTTTAAAATATTTTATTTATTTATTTGACAGAGAGATCACAAGTAGGCAGAGAGGCAGGCAGAGAGAGGGGGGGGAATCAGGCTCCCGGCTGAGCAGAGAGCCCGATGCGGGACTCGATCCCAGGACCCTGAGATCAAGACCTGAGCCGAAGGCAGAGGCTTAAACCTACTGAGCCACCCGGGCACCCCTGAATAGCTGACTGTATTATTGGCTGTTGCCCTACTTTGTAGGGTAGACTTTTACATATAGATTTTTTTGCCTTCAATACACTGGTAAAATTATTACTGATAATACTATGAAAAACTGCATAGAAGAAGGGTTTTATTCCTCTTTTACTTATTATATATACTTATGGGCAGGTAGGGTGTTTTGAAATAGATTTGTAGACCATATTTGGTCTTTAAAATTGTTCTATTCTTGTTACGGGGTGGCTCAGAGAACAGAGGTAAGGTAACTCAGCAGGATTTACAGCGTTTAATTCTTTTCTGGTCTTGGGTATCTTCTGAGACCAACTGACTTTGTTCCTTTGTCATGACTCTTTCATTATCCTCGACCTCTTTTTGACATTAGCTTCCTTAGTAACAAAATGAAGAGATTACATTAAATGATCTCTGAGGGGACTTCAAGCTCTTAAAAAAAGGTGGGGTGGTGGGATCTGTAATCTCCTGGGAACTCTGCTCATTGGTTTTCCTTTTGATGTGGGCTTCAGCCTCTACTGGGGACTTGAGAGCTCCTCTGTGCTGTGCTGATGTGGGTTGTTTGTGCTTTGTTAACTAACTGAAATGTTACCAAGATAGTAGCTGTGTGCTGACTTGGCGGATGCGATACTTAATGAGAAGGTGTTAATCTTTTGTTTTCCGAACTATTTCAGCTTGTCTTTTTTTTTTCTCTTTTTTGTTTTTTGTTTTTTGTTTGTTTTTGTCATTTGGGTCTCAGGTCTTGATCGGGGGACTGAGTATAATTTCCGAGTGGCTGCTCTAACAGTCAACGGTACCGGCCCGGCTACTGACTGGCTGTCTGCTGAAACTTTTGAAAGTGACTTAGATGGTAAGAACAACAATCCACAAGACTGGGAGAAGCTAGGTACTAACTGTAGTCACATTACTTAAACTGGAAGACCACAGATGTGGGGGTGTGTCTGGCTTAAATCTGTGAGCTTTGACTTCAGTGTGTTACACTGCTGTCATCACTGCAAGGCAGGGGGGTCTCCGGCAGTGCTTCCCCACCCCCACCCGGGCCCAGTGGCTTTTAGGGACCTGTCCCTTTCAGCAGAACCAGAACAAATAAAAATGTGTAGGTGTTTGTCTAGTTTTTTTAGCAAGGCCCTTGAACAGATGAATGATCTGAAGTTTAACGTTGAGTCACATCATCCCTCCTTTTTCAGCTGCAGTTTGCCTTTTCCCTTAGTCCTGGACACTTGTCCCTTTTTCTGCCTCCTTATTCAGTGGGTACTTTTATATAGACGTGTATATGCCTTTATGAGACACAGGTGCCGCACTTGGGAGACCAAACACCTGGGTCCTTATTCTCACTCTTGGTTTACTAATTTTTAAATTAAGACAGCAAGTTATATCTTGAAGTAACAGAATTGAAAGATACTATAAATTGCTACCTTTTTTAAGCCTCTTGGTCTCCCACCATTTAAATCAGTAGGTGGTTCTTAAGTTTCCTATTTTCTGACTTATATTACTTTGGGGAGTGAATAATTGATACAATTGCTACAATGTGATACTCGATCATCCTTTGACAACAGGCTTCTAATTAGTTGGTGTTAGGCCTTTCTCAATCCACCTAGGTGAGTCTGGGACTCAGATGTGGGACCACACAGAATGAATAACTACTGAAAGGCGGTTTATTTGTTTCTCTACATTAAGCAGAGGTTCTTCGATCTCTGTCTTCCCTTCCAAATTAATACTGCATTGTCTTATATTTCAGGTTGTTTAGGTTTTGCTTTCTTCTTAGAATGTAGTAAAACCATGAGCCATACTTACTATACATACAGATTCTCTGTGACTTCTTGGGCATAATGAAAAAATCTTAGCCCCAAATAATTTGGCAGGAGGCTAATCACCATGGCCCAAGGATGGTAAATATTCTAAAGTCTTGCTTTTCTACTCTCCTTCCCAGAAACTCGTGTTCCTGAAGTGCCTAGTTCTCTTCACGTCCGGCCGCTGGTCACTAGTATTGTAGTAAGCTGGACTCCTCCAGAGAATCAGAACATTGTGGTCAGAGGTTACGCCATTGGCTACGGCATTGGCAGCCCTCATGCCCAGACCATCAAAGTGGACTATAAACAACGCTACTACACCATCGAAAATCTGGGTACGTATGCTGAGTAGAAGAAGTAATTGCATGGGGGATTTCTTTCTTTTGACTTTTTATTGCATGATAATTTTATTTTTACAGAAAACTTTAAAAAATAGTACAAATAGGAGTGCCTGGGTGGCTCAGTCGGTTAAGCATCTGACTTTTGATTTTGGCTCAGGTCATGCTCTCAGGTCCCGCTCTGCACTGGGCATGGAGCTTTCTTAAGATTCTTTCTCTGCTTCTCTCTCTGCCCCTTCCCCACCCTGCTTACACTCTCTCCCTCTCAAAAAAAAAAA
The DNA here is from genome assembly GCA_004024625.1 of Mellivora capensis. Taxonomy (NCBI): domain Eukaryota; kingdom Metazoa; phylum Chordata; class Mammalia; order Carnivora; family Mustelidae; genus Mellivora; species Mellivora capensis. The sequence goes on along the minus strand of PISX010005685.1, from coordinate 64,422 downwards.
AAAAAAAGAAAGTACAAAGAATTTCTATATATTCTTCACCAAAAGTCCTCATAAGTTAACATTTCACCACATGTGCTTTCTCATTCTGCCTTCTGTACATACATATTTTTTCTCTGAACCATTTGAGAGTAAGTTACAGATGTGATGCCCCTCCACCCTCTGATACTTTAATGTGCATTTCCTAAAAATGAGGGCATTTTCTAATACAACTACAGTACGGTTATAGAGTCATCAAATGAACACCCAGACAGTATCTGTAGACTTTATTTATATTTTAATAGTTGCTTCATTAACGTCCTTTATAACAAAAGAAAAACATTGTTTTCCGGTCCAGGACCACTTGTTGTGTTTAGTTATCATGTTTCATTAGTTTTCTCTGATACAGAACATTTCTTTGTTTTTTTTCTTGAATTTTATGACTGTGACATATTTGACAAGAACAGACCGTTTATATTTTATAGAATGTCTCTCAGTTCAGACATGTCTAATATTTTCTCACTACTCTCAGCTTATGCCTTTTTGGAAGGAATAGCAGATATACATTGTGTTCTTGCTGGTGCATCTTATCAGGAGGCACATGAAAGTCTGATGCTAGTGATGTTAACTTTAATCACTTGGTTCAGAGGGAATCTGCCACATTCCTTAAAGTTATTGTTTTCTCCTTCAAAATTAATAAATACCTTGTGAGGGGGGATACCTTGAGTCTTTGTAAACATCTTGTTTCTCATCAAACTTTCATTCACTGGTTTTAGCGTCTTTAATAACAGTTATTACTGTGGTGTTTCCCCGGTGAGTTTCTAATTCTCTAATTTCTTTTACATTTATCAGCATTTTTTTTATAAAGAAGAGCTTTCCTTCTCTTCCTTACTGAAAGAATGGTGAATAAGTCTCTTTATGACTGATTCCTCTATTTGACATCTTCCATCTTTCCTTGAGCACTTTCTTCCTTTTGATGCAGCAAGATATAGTGTGATCATCTGATATTTTCCTACCCTTAGCCTTGAATCAGTCATTTCTCTAAGGATGCTCCTTTCTCTTATGGAAAATGGCATTTAGAAACCCATATCTGAGCACTATACACACTCCTTGTAACTGGGATAGAAAATCCTGAGGCATCTACAAAAAAAGGCTATTAAGACAAAAAAGGCTATTAAGACTTAAAAGTGACTTCAGCAAAGTCACAGGATACAAAGTTGATATACAAAAATAGTTATAGTCCCATACTAACAATAAGCAGTTGGAAGTTGAAATTAAAATAATTTATACTACTTATATAGCATCAAAAAATATGAAATACTTAGGGATAAACTTTAAAAATATATACAAAGTCTATACACTGGAAATTAGAAAATTATTGCTGAGGGTAATAAATTAATGACTTAAATAAGTAGAGGTACCATGTTTATGGATCAGATAATATTATTAAAATGACATTTCCCCCAGTGCGATTCCAAGTAAAATCCTGGCAGGCTTTTTTATAGAACTTGATAAACTTAATTTTAAAAATCAAAGGAAGTAGAATAGCCAAACAGTTTTGAAAAAGAGGACTCAGGTAGTGTGGTCTTTCAACATTTCTTCAGATATCTTCTAAAGATCCACATTATCTGATTTCAGGACTTACATAAAGCTATAGTAATTGAGACACTGAGGAGGTAGTATTGGTGCAAAGGTAGGTATTATAGATCAATAGAACAGAATGGAGTCCGGAAAAAGACCCATATATATATGATCAATTGATTTTTGACAAACACACTAAGATAATTTAGTGGGGAGAGAGTAGTCTTTTCAACAAACAGTGTGGGAAGAACTGGATATCTGTATGAGAAAGAAAGGGAACTTTCCCTGACCTTTATTTCACATCATACACAAAAACAGACCTAAAGGCAAGAGCTAAAACCATAAGACCTCTAGAAGAATACAGGAAAAAGCCTTCATGGCTTTGAGGTAGACAAGGTTCTCTCAGGATGCATAAAGCATAAGTTATAAAACTAAAAAATCTATAGCACTTCATTGAAATTTAAAACTTCCAACTTTTGGAAAGACACCAATAAAGTGAAAAGATGAGCCACAGACTAGGACAAAATACTTACCATTCAAATATCTGACAAAGAATTTTGAGTCCAGAAAAAAATGAAACTCTTCCAACTTAATAGGAAGATGGTAATCCAGCAAAAGAGTAGGCAGAAGGGACGCCTGGGTGGCTCAGTTGGTTGAGCGGCTGCCTTCGGCTCAGGTCATGATCCCAGCGTCCTGGGATTGAGTCCCATTATCAGGCTCCTTGCTCGGCAGGGAGCCTGCTTCTCCCTCTGCCTCTGCCTGCCACTCTGTCTGCCTGTGCTCGCTCTTTCTCTCTCTCTCTGACAAATAAATAAATAAAATCTTAAAAAAAAAAAAAGCAGAAGATTGGGATGGGCAGTATACCAGAGAAGATATACAAGTGGACCGTCAGCACATGAAAAGATTCTCTACGTCATTAATCATCAGAAAAATGCCAGTAAAACCACAGAGAATCACCAAGTTCCACCTGTGGGACTTGGAAATCCTATTTACTTCTTCTTGTCCAAGCCCTCCACTGTACGGTAACATCACTAAATCACCAGTTGGTTGAGGCCAAGAGAGGATTCGGGCACAGCCAGCCTCACTCCTGTGACCGACTCCGAGACGTTGATCCCGGAAAGTTTCTCTGTGCTGTGTCTGCTGCCTTCGCTGCGTTTCCCCACAGCCTGGAGGAATCCCACATACACATTTTAAAATCCTCCTTGACTTCCTCCACACTTAAGTTCATGCACTGTCACCCTTGAATTTTTTAAGTTCTGGAGAATTTTTTCCTAAGTGTTTTCACTTGTTTTCTTCCTTCAGATCCCAGCTCTCACTACGTGATAACCCTGAAAGCCTTTAACAATGTGGGTGAGGGCATCCCCCTGTACGAGAGTGCTGTGACCAGACCTCACACAGGTATGCCATCCTGTCCATCTCTGGTCTTCAGCACTTTTTCCAGAAGCTCATGTGGAATGTTGGCCTGAGGTCTGTCCCACAGGTATCAGTGGAAGGAAAAGCATATGCCAGCATAAGCTGCAGGCTTCATATAGGAAAACGGGCTTTCAAAACAGAAATTTCCATTAATTTCTGCTTTGCTTTTTAGAAAATATTAACAATCCAGTCATTCATATGAATAATTCCATGTAGATACATAGCACATGTTTTTAATGTGTTGGGATAGAAACTGGTTGTGAGAGAATTATTAGTGATTTGGGGGCACCTGGGTAGCTTAGTCGGTTAAGTATCTGATTCTTGATTTTGTCTCAGGTCATGATCTTAAGGTTGTGAGATCGAGCCCTGCATTGGGGCTCCATGCTGAGCATGAAGCCTACTTAAGATTTTCTCTATTCCTCTCCCTCTCCTCCCCATCCCTAAAAAAGTGATTTTTTTCTTTTGGTCATGTGAGTTATAACTAAAATGAGTGAAAAAAAAAAAACAGGTCTCCGTATCTCTAGAGGAATTATATAGGTTACTGATGATCTCAATAAATGTGTATGATCAGTGAATCCAGCATTTTCTTCACTAGTCACCTGAGTTGATTGGGAGTTTTATTTATATAGAGAGTTTATAAAGCCAGCAATGGAATACTGTGCAGCCATCAAAAAACGAAATCTTGCCATTTGCAATGACATGGATGGAATTAGAGGGTATTATGCTAAGTGAAATAAGTCAGAGAAAGACAATTATCATACTATTTCACTGATACTAGGAATTTGAGAAACAAGACAGTGGATCATGGGGGAAAGGGAGGGAAAATGAAACAAGATGAAACCAGAGAGGAAGACAAACCATAAGAGACTCTTAATCTCAGGAAACAAGCTGAGGGTTGCTGGGGGCTTGGGGGTGGGAGGGATAGGGTGGCTGGGTGATGGACATTGGGGAGGGTATGTGCTATGGTGAGTTGTGTAAGACTGATGACTCACAGACCTGTATCCCTGAAATAGATAATACATTATATGTTAATTTTTTAAAAAGTATAAAGTCAGTTGTACTATCCATTTGATCAACTGTACATTTATTACAAATGAGACCAAAATATTATTTTTAGTAATAAAGGAATATTCATGTAATGTAAAATTTCTGTAGATAAAACATTGAATATGGAGCTGAGTGAGAAGGTTTATTGAAATAAATATGTTAGACTTGTAAATTTTTCTAAAGGGTCCCCAAAACCCAAGAAATTATCATTTTCAGAAATGCTTTTTCCATCTGTTTTCCAGAGCTGTGTATCTCTATTGTATTTTCTGGATACTTTGTATAATGATGCAAATTTCACATTATTCTTTTTAAAAAGATCTTCTCTGCCCCCTTTTTTTTTCTTTAATGCTTTTACTTAACAAGACCAGCATCATCACTCATGTTTGGTAGTTCTGTCTTCTCTTCTCCTGTGTGCTTACAATTTACAAGTTCTTTTGCAAAGAGCTTTGATATTCCAGAAAGGGAAAAAAAAAAAAAAAAGTAAGATGAAAAAGAGAGTATTTAAATAAGTGGTTTGCTACTTTCTTAAATTACCTATAAAAGAAAAAAATTTTTTGAAATTATTTTCTTATGTGACTTAAAAATATAGCCTTCTGGCTAGAAATATACAAGGAACTGTTCCTAAGTCATGTCACCTTGTTATCTTTTTCAGGAGTTATTACCAATAAAAAAAAAATTCTCAAAGAAGTCTAATGACTTTTGCACCCAAAGGTGCATTTTCTATAACTTATTGGCTTGTTTCTTGATCTTTGAACAAAGCCCTTGACTATAATGTAGGCTGTTCTTCGGTTATTTTTAGTCCTCATTGTGTAGGAAATACACAAATGGAGACTATTATGTTATTTTGGCACTAACTCATAAAAAGGTCCATGCCATTTTAGGTTTTGAGTTACAGGAAGGGCTACTCTCCATAACCATGTGGGAAACCCATTTTAAAACCTTAACTTCAAATAAATCAAGATGTGCGTACTTAGAAAACCCAACCAGGAGCTGGTAAGGCCCAGCGGATCCTGCTGTGCTGCCCTGGGCTCGTGGTCCTTGTGTGCACATTCTAGCCTCTGCTTTGACAGTGCGCTTAGAGAAGGTGTCAGCTGCATATGGCACAGGACACACATGAGTGTAGACTTCCTTTCTGGCAAATAAGTACTCTGATTTTTAGCATTCATAAGGGCTGTCACTTGGACCCATATTATGTCATTTCCTATAACTGATGGAGATTCATTAGGTGGGTTATTCTCTGAGTCTACTGGAGAAAGCATAACAGATATTTCTTCATGGTGTCAGCCTACCTTTTCCTCAGGAAGTGCAATGCCCTTGAATTCCTTTTGCTTTATTTAGATGTGAGCCATTTTGTTGTACTGCTTTTAGACCCAGGACATCAGCAAATCTGAACTGGACCCTGTGTGGGTATCAGATAACCCTAAAACCAAGGCCAGGCTAAGTTGCCATTGGCTGACATTCAGGACTCAGGCTTGAGAGTAGGACCCTTACATGTCCATTGACCTGCATTGGTAAGCTATGTCCCCAGAATTCAGTCACATTCACTGAAATATCAAAATAGATCATGAGCTTTGTGTTGCTTGTTCTGAAATTACACCCTTGATTTTAAAAATAGTTTGTATCTTCTCACAATCCTTTTTGGAAAAGAGATAGAATTTTCAAATAATGTAAGGAAAATTCAAGTATGAATATGTTAATATAATCACTGGATTATCGAATGTTAATATACCTACAGAATACAATAGAGAATATCGTTATTTCCTTAGACATTTTCTTGAAAATTTTTCCTGAAAGAACACACGTGGAAATACTCTTTATATTGAATGGTGGTTATCTATTAACTCCAGATTCTCTTTCTCTTTCTCCATTTCTCACCTTTCATTCCATTATATTACCCTGCATTTTCCTTTTCTTTTATTTTTGTTTATGTTAAAAATGCCACTTCCCTTTTTTAATTACTTTTTACCCAGACACTTCTGAAGTTGATTTATTTGTTATTAATGCTCCATACACTCCAGTGCCAGATCCCACTCCCATGATGCCCCCTGTGGGAGTTCAGGCTTCCATTCTGAGTCATGACACCATAAGGATCTCATGGGCGGACAACTCACTGCCCAAACACCAGAAGATCACAGATTCCCGGTACTACACAGTCCGATGGAAAACCAACATCCCAGCGAACACCAAGTACAAGGTACTGGCACATTTGCTCTGGGTGGGAAAAGCTAACTCTTGATATTTCCTAATTCTAAAGTTCTTGATTCCTATGCTTCCAGAATGCAAATGCAACCACTTTAAGTTACTTGGTGACTGGTTTAAAAGCAAATACACTGTATGAATTCTCTGTGATGGTGACCAAAGGTCGAAGATCAAGCACATGGAGTATGACAGCCCATGGGACCACCTTTGAGTCTGGTATGTGTTGTCTGAATCTTAATACATGGCATTTCTTTTCTTTGTAAGACGTGAAAGCCAGTGGAAGAAAGGCCACATTCCTAGTCATGAGACTTCTCATCACCTGCTTCTACTACCCGAGAAAAGAATCGAGGGTGTGAATTAACCCACTTACAGAACATAGTGAGCAGCACAGCTGGAATTCTGTGTTTGCTTTTCCAGCTGATGAATTATGTTTTCTTCATCACTGAACAAGAACATTACCAAATAATGGGATGATAGAATGCAAAGGATGCTAGATTTTAGAAATCAAGGGACTTGAGTTCGGTCCTAGGTCAACCAAATACTGACTGCGTAAGTCACGAGTAAAATCATCCAGCCTGTCGTTTCTTCCACCTATAAAAGAGGGGCGATAATAACATCTGCTTTTCCTACCCTATAGGCTTCTTGTAAGGTAAAATGAGCAGATGAAAGCAGCTGGCAGTAAGGAAGCACTGTGCAGATGTAAAGGATTAATGTCATTAATCCCACTTTATTGCTAAATTGAGTTAGAAGAAACAGGAAGTGACCTGCTCTTGACCAACTGCCAACGCCAGGCTGGCTAGAGTCTCAGAACTTTACCAGGGAACCGCAAAGCTGCCCTAGCAGCTTTCTTATAAGTAGTATCTGCTAAAATTCCATTGAGGCAGCCTAAGGGATTTTGTCTGTAAGTAAACATGAAAGATAAAAGACACTGAAGCAAATTAAGGGGAAAGGCCATCCAAGTTTGCAGTTCTCTTTGCCTTTTGCTCATTCGTAGGCCTGCCCTTCTCCCTCTTGTACTTTTTCTAGCATGGGCTTATGTGTAACCATCAGGAGTCTCTGTCCCTTCCAGCCTCCTATGGCTTTTTTTTTCGCCTATATATAAATATGAAAAAGGTGGAGCTGCCAAGTCTCTCCAGACTGGGCCTGGCCCTAATGTCTTTGTGTCTCCTGCACAGTTGATGGACTTCCTACAGAGAAAAGGGTTGCATCTGGAGAGCTTAGAAATAACAAAAAAAGTTTAAATAGACCTTGAGTTTGAATTTGCCTTCTTTGCTAGTTTTAAGAATATCTTTTTGCTTCATTCCAATCTGTTAGTTAATAAATAATGGTATGTATTCTCTCAGGATGCCTGCATTTCACCAGGCTTCCTTCCATTTTATGCTAGGAAAATCCCAGTACTTTAGGAAGAGTAAATTTGAGGATGTACTTAATTTACTCATTTCTCTACTAGTACATTAAAAGTTATCCTATATGGATATCCATAACATGGAAATACAAGAAATGCAGTGTTGTTTTTATTCTATTGGTGGTGTTTCATAAGTAGCTTTATATTTTAGAGCAATAATCTCAATAGTTGAGAGTGAAAACTTAAAAATAGCAATTTATCACTCATTTAGTCTTTGAGGGAATAGGGGTTTCACACATTATATTTTGTTTGGAGGGCCAACTATAAGTGAAAGAGAAAATTATTTTGCACTTGAAAATATTCTAATGAAATAATCCAAATTTTGGGTAGGTGGGACAGAATGTCATCTTGAGCAAATTACATAACTTTTTTTCATTGTGAATGCCCTGATCTGTCAAGCAGGGATAGTGGTAAATTGCCTTTCAAGTTGCCACAAATATTAAGTGAAATACTATTTATAAAATGCCTGGTATAATGTAGATACTTGGTAATTAACTACAAAGGTCTTTTGATATCCCTACGTAAGAATCCTATAAATTCCTGACCTCCAGCCCAAGGTGACAGTTCTATAGCCTCATAGTATGGTGTTTTTTTCTTTGGTACTTTGCATATTCTTCTTTTTATTGGATCTATTTATAGGCAGACTATGAGTTCTTTGAGCCAGGAGGCTTTAGCTTTTTTGCCTCACACCTCTTATTGCACCTTTTAAAAGGAAAGGGTTGCAGAAATGGTGAATGAAACTGGAATGGACAAGAATTATTGACAGTCTTGTTATTTTGTAGTTCCTACTTCTCCACCCAAGGATGTGACAGTTGTGAGTAAAGAGGGAAAACCCAGGACCATAATTGTAAATTGGCAACCTCCCTCAGAAGCCAATGGCAAAATTACTGGTAAGATGCCTTTGAGTGTGTATCTGTTCTCTGCTGGGCAGAAGCACTCCAGCCCAGGACTGTGTGGTTGGAAGAAGTGGGAGTCCAAACATTGGCTTGATCATTTTATGAGACTCAGGAAGTCAGGGTGGTCCTTGAAAGTGGACCAAGGGGGTGCTGTTTGCTCATAGTAATGTAAAAATGAATTGCCAGTTGATTGTTCTGACTCACTGTGTGGAAGTGTGATGGGCGATGTTACATTAGACAATCTTTGGCTACAGTGGAGCCTTATGGACATATTTATTTTCATCGGAAAAGCTGTTCTTCTCTGCCTCTGACTAGATGATTTTTAGAGTTAAAGACCCTGCCTGATTCTACAGGCTAATACCCAGTAAATATAGATTCAACTCTTTTAACCTGAAACTCCAAAAAGCCCATTAGACTTTTAATTCCATTTTCCCCCAGGCCTGCTACTTCAGCTTCCTGTGCTCTAACACTAGAGTTAGAAGTTTGAATCGGCCTAGGTCTTTGAAGGGACCTGGGATTTTTCCTTGGTCTTCCAGAGAACTTTCCACAGTAGAAGACACTATGCTTTCCTCAGCTTTATCAGGGAGGAAAGCCTCACTGGACTTAGCTGTTAACTATTCCCCTTGGAACCTCTGCTCTGTGTCGCTACAGCTTCTTAGGATACATCCTAAGGATCAGGCATTTGCTTTCTGATGTTCCTTTGTTTGAATAAGGGGGCTGAAAGCATGAATAAGGAATGAATAAGGATGAATAAGGAAACTGAAAGCATTTCTTAATATTGTTCTGCTTCGACTTTCAGTTAGAATTCCTTCCCATAAGGTATCTGTACCATTTTTTAGGTTTTTGATCTTGCTTCTTCTATAAAAAAATGAAGCATGTCTTGACTTGGATTACATTTTATTTTGTCTTTAAAAACCAGGACATTTTTACACTGTGTAGTTGTCTCTTCTTGCCTCGACCATGGAGAGTGAGTGCCCCCTGGTGGGAGTCTTGGGTCATGTTTCACTGTGGCTTCACTCACTCCCAAGTGTGGGAGAGCTTTAGTAAAAGGTACCGCCCACACCTCCCAGGTCTGCCATTTTTTCTCCTGGGAAATCATACTGGTGAGAGCTAAAATAGCACACAGGGCCAGTGTCGGTTTTCAAAAGTGTATTATTTTAATCGTAGACCCTTGGTGGGTACATTTTTCAAACATTAAGACGTTGAAATGATTGGATTGTTTTCCCTATATTTCTTAGTTTCTGAGAGTTCTTAACCTTATTTTATTATTGTAACTACTTTTATTGCTTCAACTGCTAATACAGATGTTAACTTACAGCCTGGCAGTGTTGAAATTGTGGTTTTTCTCTATATGATGCTTAGTGTAGCATTTTGAATGCATTTTACTATTGGTCTTTAATCAGTAACTGGTCCTGTTTGTATATGCTATAACATGTCTTTATTGACTTACTGATTCCAAAAGAAAAGGCAGGAATAAGATATCTTTTCTCATTTCCTCCTTTGGACAGGTTACATCATATATTATAGTACGGATGTGAATGCAGAGACACACGACTGGGTTATTGAGCCTGTTGTGGGAAACAGGCTGACTCACCAGATACAAGAGTTAACACTTGACACACCGTATTACTTCAAAATCCAAGCTCGAAACTCAAAGGGCATGGGGCCCATGTCTGAAGCTGTCCAGTTCAGAACACCTAAAGGTAAAGCTCCACTAAACAGCGTTTTATTCCTTGTCTCGTTAGTGGGGCCATGCTTGCACCTATCACTTTAGCATATAGAGACTATGGAGAATATAAGAAGCCCTGATGGTGAGCATATGAGCCAAAGTGTGAACATTTACCCCAAAATAATCCCTTACCCACCCATTGACCACCAAGTCAGTGCTCCCTAGGTTACTGGGCTAACCGTGTCACATACAAGGCTGTTCAAGGCAGTGAATGGTAGTGATCTCAGAGTTTTTACCAGTCAGATCAGATGTGATGCTCTTGGTTCTTGGGTAGCGTAATAGCATATTACTGTGATGGACGTTTCCCTTTCGACACATGCAGGCTTTTAACCTGAAAGTCTTACTTGTGGAAAGAAAGACACTAACGGGAGCTTTGAAGAAAACTCTAGATGAGACAGTGAAGATAAAGTACTGAACGAAGTGAGCCTAGGAATAAAGTTAGTTGGGGACTGAGTCTGTGGAAATGTGGAAACCATGTATGGATTTCTTTTCTGTTAGTACTGAAACTAAGACTCGATTTGTTTGGAAGTTTGTGGGGTTTTATTTTTTTTCCTTTAAAACTTCTGCTTGTCCCACCTTCAAAGCTTGTGATCCTTGCTCTTGTTTTTTCTCCCCCTGTGCTTGGCCTGTTAGCGGACTCCTCTGATAAAATGCCTAATGATCAAGGTAAATCAGTAGATGGCCTCTCTCTACTTTCCTCTCTTTTGTGACCTACTCTTACTAGCATTTTATTGTTTTTGTTTCTTTTTTTTTTCTTTGAAAATCAGTACTGTGTGTTAAAATCCACATTATTCATTGGCCAAAGTGGAGTTGAGTCCATGTTTGTGGCACTTGGGGTATCTGAAAAGCTGGGAATTGACTTAGGAGCTAAATAGGGGGAAACTGAGGAGAGTAAATGGAGTTCTGCAGCTGTAGGAGATTGGCCTTAAGTGTGGGTCCCTTTGTCCTCTGTGCTATGATATTGAAATTCTGTAACCATGATAGGCATTTGGACCAGTATGACAGCAAGCATCCCACTTTGTCATACTCATAGCATCTAGGATTGCATTAGTATCTCTAGATGAAAAGTGGTAAATCAAATTCCGCAAATACCCTATTTTCCTCCCCCCCCACCAAGAATCTACACATTTACCCTACTGAATTGTGTGATTATCTGTGACAAAATTAGTACTATTTATTCTGTTAAATAAGCTTAACTCAGAGCTCTTTTTCTGTTTCTTCCCTTAAATATATCTGCTCATTTTAAAGGAGATAGAAACAATCTAAAGTGGAAAGTTAGAAAGTACAGGCCTCAGTGTCACCATTCTCAAAATTGTCTGTCAGCATAGTTTTTCCACTGTAATTGAGATGGTGAAGAGGTAATTGGACTGTGGTTTTCATCTCTGAGGAGTCAGCTAAAGTTGTTATCTGTTCTCTATACTGAGAGCAGTGGAAGTAAAGTTGATGGTTGCTTTCAAGATTTAAGAGTAGTTTTTAGAAATAAAAAGTCTTGGGGTGCCTGGCTGGCTCAGTTGGTGGAGCGTGCGACTCTTGATCTTGGGGTTGTGAATTTGAGTCCTACATTAAATGTAGAGATTACTTAATAAAATCTTTTATTAAAAGATTTTTTTAAAAAGAAGAAGAAAGAAGTCATCTTTGGATCTTGTTAATGGCAAGGAAGAGTCAGACTTGAGGCTGCATGTTTTAGGGCTTTGGAAATGTATTTGCAGTCAATGAGTCTTTTGTTGTATGTTGGATGTGTGTATGTGTAAGGCACCCTAGTGATGGTGGACATTTTGACTCAAGTGTAAGAACAGGAAAGTAACTATACTGTGTGCACACGGAGTAAAATGTGCTTATTGTTCTCCCCCACTCTTATCCCCACTGGATAAGCCAGAGTCTTGCTTGTGCCACTCCTCTGGCCTTTAAAATTCTTTACCTGTAGTTCTTTTTGGTGTTTGGTTAATCCTTGGAATTTCTATTCATACATTATATTTAAAAGAAAAAATGCTGGGAAATAGGGGAATTAAACCAACCATTTTATTAGCAAAATACACTCTTTGGCAATTATTTACATAACATGATACTCTGGATAGTTGGGCTCACGTGTGGGCTCCCTGAAAAGTAAGCACACTTAAGTCTGAAGAGCCTCATGAGGGCTAAGCCATCTCCTCCAGCTAGACTTCATCCCAGTGAAAAGAATAGCTGGACTCCTAACATACGGTGTGTACCATTTGGGAGCAGTCATGGCCACGGAAGTCAGGTGATGAAGGAACAAGTGTGGACAACAGAAAAAGGATCAGGGACTGAGTTTAATATGCCCTTTTGGGTACGCAACAACTTCTGTTCCTTTGGGAGTTTTGAACTTCTGGAAACAGAAAACATTGTTTTCATCTCTGTATTTATTCTGTTAAGTGAACTATATACAGAAATGTTTAGATTTTAATTTTTCATTTAGTCCAACTCTGATATGACATTAGCTGTAATGTTTTATAGAAACGCCTCTAGTTTGTGTATTTCTAGTAAAGCTTTATTTGTGGAAATAATTATTTATAAGTGTTTTCTGAGGCTTCATGCTCTGTGCCTCTGCAAAGGGAAAGGTGATGTTCTTCCCTAAAACTTTATTATATATGTGATAATAGTAGCTAACGTTTGTTGAACATTTGCTGTGTGTCAGGCAGTGTTCAGAATATTTTATAGGAGTAAATTTCCACTTAATCCTCAACACAGTTTTGTGAAGTAGATACCATTATTATTGCTGTTCTGCAATGAAGAAACTGAGACTCAAGAATAATAAATAACTTGCCGAAAGTCAAGTACGTGGTAGACCAGTATTCAAGTGCAGGCAGTGTGCTCTGTTAACCGTGAGCAGCTTTGACTTCACAGTTCTTTCAGACCTTCTTCAGGAGGAATCCAAACGTTGGATTGACAAATGCCTTTACTGTATTGGGAAAGGATTCCTTCTATTTGCTTTACCCAAGCACCTTTCCTATAAATGTGAAGAATAAAATTCAGGACCAAGAATACAAATTACTAAAAAAAACTGATCTTTGTGTTTTATGAAGTCTGTTTGTGAGGTGGTCCCAAGCCCAAGACCAGCAGCCTCATTCATTGTATTTTATGACAGTGGATTAGGAGACGGTGTCTTGGTGAACAACAAGAGGGAAGACTTTGTTTTTCCACCCTTGGGTATTTGGGTAACCAAGAACCTGATTTGAACTTCAACATACCTTCCTGCTCCTGCTTAGGGTATCCTTATATTGGAAAAGGCAGCTTTATAATTTGGTGGGGGGAGATCCAAACACTACTGACACCTACTAGGAGATCAACATAGCCAGGTCCTTTGGAAAAGTCCACTTCCATAATGCAGAAGTCAGCCTAACTGGTCCCTTGATTCCTTTTCTGAGAGAAGCTACTTTTGCTATCAGTGCTCTGAGTGGTCTTGCAGGAACTGTTTCCTGGGCAAGAGAAATGGGTGTGTTCCTACCATATGAACAGCAAGTGGCAGTCTATTTCCATACTAGATACAGCCGTGGCCCAAGGGGATCAGCCTTTCAGATGCCTCATTGCATAGAAAGCTATACCTTAGTTTGCTTTGCACAGCCCATTTTGTGCCCTGTTGTTTATGTGCTACTTCATTTCCTCATGGACAGAGTAGACTGAAAATATTTTGTTTGTAGAAAACACTCACTAGCTGTGAAGTGGACTCATCCCACCAATGCCCTGGGTCATTACTGACATGATTTCTTCTCCTTCAGCTTCAGGGTCTGCAGGAAAAGGAAGCCGGCTGCCCGACCTAGGATCCGACTACAAACCTCCAATGAGCGGTAAAGCTTTTTTGGCCCACTGTGGGCATGACATGGTTTTGCCTGAATCTCGAAATCTTTTGTAGCTTCTCTATGGTGGGTTATAGCATGTTAACCTATTTTCTTTTATTTAGTAGAGTTAACTTTAGGCATTTTTTGGCAAAAGTTTGTTAAACTACTGTAAACCCATTCATTATAGGATCCATAAATAAGATCATTTACCCCACATACCCAACTTAAAGTAAGATTAGTTCTAAACAAATGAGTCTTCTTTTTGCCCACTGCCTGTCTCTAGAAAAGAATTAGAATCTTGTTCTCAAAAATAAACCCTCTAATGGGATTATCTATCACCTAGAATAAGCCAAAGAAATGCTTCAGAATCATGACTTTCTCTCCACACTACTTACCACAGTGTTTTAATTTGGGAATTCTAAAAAATTCTTCCCACTCTCCTAACCAGCTTAAGAGCTGGTGCCTTCTAACTCCTTAAATGATGGCACCTACTTCTCTACAGAACTTCACTATTTATAAGTTACTTTCACACCTGAAATTACATTTGATCCTCCTAACACTGTAAAGCACAGAGAACAGATATTCCCATTTTATACATTAAGAGACTCAGTGGAGTAGTAATGTGCCTAGACCCACCCACTAATTATGGAAGTCCTAGAACCAAAATCCAGGGCTTCTGACTCCTGACTGTGACGTTTCCACTGTCACATGCAGTGTAGAAGGCCTGGGGTTCTATACCAGATGTCGGAATCTGAGTCCTAGGCTGAGTTCTAGGACTCTGCGCTTTTCCTCCTGGGATGCGTGTGTTGCATTTATGTGCTGTCCACAGTATAATATTCAAGTCTGTGAGGAAAGCAGTTGTTTCCTTGTCTTTCATTTATACATTCATTTATTCACCCATGTTTATGAAGGTTCAGGTTCTATGTTACAGGCTATGTATGGGAGCAAAAGCAGTGAGTAACAAAGCAACTGAAAAGGGAAAGCTTCATAGAAGAGGGGAATCTGACCCAGATATGAAAGGATGCGTGGAAGATGGCTAAATGTCACGGGGGTGGGGGGTGTTGAGCATTTCAGGAAGCACCAACAGCACGTGCAAATGCATGGCAGCCAAAAACAGCCGGCTCTCTCCAGGGATCACACTGCCTGGAGGCAGGCTGGAGATTCTCTCATTAGATGAGGTGGGAGGTTAAAACCAGCCTCCCAGAAGCTTAAATACCACTGCTGAGAAATGTGGGCTTCATCCTGCTCGTAGCATGTGTAAGACACCTTGTACCATGGGTGAGCTGTGATTTCCGTTTCTTGAGTACCGACTGTTATGACTGGTGAATGAAGAATGAGTTGGGGCTGAAGTCAGAGTGGTTAAGCAGCTGTTGCAGTAGCCCATATGAGGCTTGAGAAATGGCCTGTCATGATGTCCCTGGCAGGACCTGCTCCCTCAGCAGCTCTCTCTCACCCTGTCTTTGATGGGAGCTTTCAGTCCTCTCAGAAGCTAGAGGGCAGATGCAGTTAAGTGGGAATTCATCTCTGGCAGGGGAGAGCTGCTGCCACCACCTCTGCTCGCCCCAGATCCCCAGCTCTGAGTGCAGGGCCTGCCCCACCACACACTCTGCCCAATAACTCAGCACTGCTCTTAATAAAAGCTTTTTAGGTAAAGCCCCAGTATGGTCTAACTTTATTGGCCCCTAGTTCTGCAGTCATTCCCAAATGTAAAAATGTTGTTTTATTAAAGGTCAGTATGTACAATTTGTCTATCTGCTTACTTTTTTTCTCAGAAATGAGGAATAAAAACGATTAATACAAAAAATGAGGAATAAAAACCAAATGGAGAAGAAGCAGCTCTCAAGCCCTCCTAAATCAGCCCAGATTTTAGCACTGTGCGTAGATGTAGCCCATAAAAGCCGTACGATCAGAAGTTGGGAGGTCAGCTAATGCAGTTATGGAAAGGGTTCCCACTATAAGTACACCTTGAATTAGATCGAAAGTTTATAAACTAGGGTTGTATTTGGGAATCACTTGAAGGGATTTCCTAAAACACAGATTCCCAAGCCATAGCTTCATGTTAGGAATTTCTTCCACAATCTCCCAGACTTGTAGAAAGATTCTTCTTAAACACTTCTAGAAACTAAATATTCATTACTTGGTAAGGCAGCTCATCCATTATTGTGCAGCTCTGACTGTTACATAGGAGAGAAAGAATAGCTGGAAAGAAAGACATCAGCTGTGTATGGCAGTCAGAACTGTGTGGTGGGATTCCCCATGTTTTATATATGAGCATGCATGACTTTTATAATGAAGTGGGAAGGGAAGAAATGTGTTTCAGAAAATAGAAGAGCAAGAGTTAGAATAGAGCTAGATTACAAGAGGCCTTGATACAAAACGGCCCTCATCCTGTAAGCAACGAGGAAATAATAACAGGAAGAAAAAGAAGAAAAGCTAAATTTCCTCAGGGTCTTCAATGATCTGGCCTCTGTACACTCATTTCTGTCTTTTCCTGCTCACTCTCTTCCCTCTAACTTTGCTTCTCTCCCCTTGCTTGAGCAACACTGCCGCCTTTCTCTTCCCTGAACATGCAAAGCTCATTCCTGCCTTAGGACCCTTCCATTAGCTGTTCTGTCTCTCTTGAACATTCTTCCTCCAGATCTTCACATAGTGGGATCTTTTTTGTCACTCAAATCTCAGCTCAAATGCCATTTCCTCAGAGAATTTTTTTCCAGCCGCTCAGTCTAAAATAGCCACCTACTCTGTATCATATCCTCTCATTTTATTTTTTTCATGGCAGTTATTACTAATAATTTCTTGTTTATTTTCTGCCTGTACCCCAGCAGTCTTATCTTTGTTGTACACTGTTGCATCCTTAGTACCTAGAACAATGCTGGCACATAGTAACTACTCGGTAAATATTTGTCAAACTAATGCATATAGATCTACTTTTTCCTGAAACTGATTAAGAGAATTAACTTCGCAAAGGCTATATTTAGAAAAGCAGACTGTATTTTTCTTTTTTTTTTCCAGACTATTTTTCAAGTAGTTTTTGTGATCTCAGACATCTGAATGTGGAGAAGAACTTAGCTTTCTCTGAATGTACCTTTTCTAAATGCTTTTGAAAGTCATGATCTAAGTGATTTACAAATGGTGCTTTATAAGACAAATTTATGCATAATATAACATAAGATACCAGGCGGGGGGCAGGCCCTTTATTTGTCCAAGTATAATGTTTAATTTAATTCAGGAAGCCTTTACTAAACACCAGCTTTGTGCAAGGCACTGTGTTAAGAACCGTACATAGTACGTAAACTTGGCTCTGCAGATTGCATGAGACGCTTGTATCCAAGGCAATGAGTGTATTACAGAGACTCTCACGTGAAGTTTCCATACTCTGAGTGTGTGCATTTTTGGAATTCTCGAACTCTAACAGACGTACTGGTTTTCCCTCTGCAGGTAGTAACAGCCCGCATGGAAGCCCTACCTCTCCCTTGGACAGTAGCATGCTGCTGGTCATCATTGTTTCTGTTGGCGTTGTCACCATTGTGGTGGTTGTGGTCGTTGCTGTCTTTTGCACCAGGCGCACCACCTCTCACCAGAAAAAGTAAGGAGCCCCAAATGTGGCCCATGATTTTTGTTATCTGTTCTTTGGTTCCTCTGTGACTTAGGTATTTGGAGTTGTACCAAGAGATTAAACATTCAGTATAGTTGACCCTTGAACAATGTAGGGATTAGGGGTGCTGACACCCCTCATGCTGTCAAAAATCCACATATAAATTTTAAATTTCGACTTCTGCAAAATTTAACTACGAGTAGCCTACTACTGACTGAAAGCCTTGCTGATAAACTATTAACACCTATCTTGTATGTTATATGTGGTATATAATACATATTATATATCATATATATATATAATAGACAAAATATATATTTTTTATTCTTACAAAAAAGAAAGCTAGAAAAAGAGTGATTAAGAAAATCATAAAAGGAGAAAATACATTTACAGTGCTATACTGTATTTATCAAGAAGAGTCCACACATGGATACCAAGCATTAACCCTAATCCTAGATCTGGAAAGTGGATTCCTGAACACATGATAAGAAAAGCTGAGAAGCAGCCCAGTTATTCTGGAGAAGACCCCCAAATATTTAAGAATTGGTGTTATTTCTGAAAATGGACGTAAAGGTAAAGATAAAAACAGAAAGAAAAATTGAGTACCTATTAAAGCATATTTAGAGCCCCAAATCCCTTCCTTGCCTCAGTAGATGATGAGTAGATGCAGCCCAGTAGATGGCTGCATGTCTCTTCCTGCCCAAGCAGAAATATGGGGTTTTATTCTCTGGCGAGATCTCTGAACTATAGAATATCAGGTACATACACTAGCCCAAACCCTAACCGTAACCCTCTAGAGAGGTCTCTGAATTGCAGGATATTAGGCACATATCCTTATGCTGGCCCCAACTCTAACCCTAGATACGAGGGGGAAAAATGGAAGATGTAGAGTGTGTGTGTGTGTGTGTGTGTGTGTGTGTACACACACACTGAAATACGCAGCCATAAAAAAGAGGGAGATCTTGCCATTTGCAACTACATGGATGGAGCTAGAGAGTATTATGCTAAGTGAAGTAAGTCATTCAGAGAAAGACAAATACCATGTGATTTTTCACTCATGTAGAAATTAAGCAAAACAAATGGGCAAAGGGGGGGAAAAAGAGGCAAACCAAGAAAGAGACTGTTAACTACAGAGAACACACTGAGGCTACCAGAAGGGAGGTGGTTGGGGGATGGGTGAAAGAGGTGAAGGATTAAGGAGGGCACATGTGAGGAGCCGGTGATGTATGGATGTGTTGAATTACTATATGGTACGCCCAAAACTAATATTACACTGTATATTAACTGGAATTTAAGTAAAAACTTTTTAAAAAGTCTGCGTGTAAGCGGATTCCCCACTGTTCAGTCCCATGTAGTTCAAGGGTTAACTGTACACGAAAAGTGATGTTTTTTAAATATTTGTAAGTGAAACGCAGAATGGTTCTTCTTATAAATGTGTATTGGTGTTCTTGCAAGAAAAAGGTGCACACTCAAAATGGGTGAAGGAAGTTTAATGACCGGACTGTTAGGGTGGGGCTAGGAAATGAGGCAGAGATGTTCAAGGACCAGCAGCCATGATAGGCCACTGTCACCCTTAGGCCTGAGAGGGCAAGAGGTCTTTCTGAAGAAGAGAGAGCCTTGTTCAGACGTCTGAAGCAGTAGGAAAGGGCTTCTTGACAGGAGCTGGGTGTGGTGGGAGGAAGGTGTCCTCTGCCAGCCTCTAGCGCTGCAGGGAGGGGACAGGATAAAAACACCTGCTACTCTCCAGTCTCTTGCCTGTGTCTTCACTCAGCCAGACCCATCAGAAACCAGGAGCAGGTTGCCAAGGCAGATAGAGGACATTTAGCTCAACCTTGTGAGTCACAGAGCCAAGGAGAAGAGAAGTCTGGAGAGGGAAGTGAACCGTGTCCAGCCTTGCCGGTAGCTGCTTTGGAGTACAATTTGTGTAAGCACACGGTGAGCCAGACACCCAGGAGTTGAGGGGCATTCTTACAGGCTTTTTCACGGCACAGATGCCACCTGAAATGGAAGAGGACCATAGACCTCTTATTCTACATCTCAGTTTAAGAATATTTTTCAAGGGGTGACTGGGTGTCTCAGATGGTTGAGCATCTGACTCTTAATTTCAGTTCAGGTCATGATCTCAGGGTCGTGAGATTGAGCCCCACGTCAGGCTCCACACTCAGTGCAGAGGTTGCTTGAGTTTCTCTCTCCCTCTTACTCTGCTCCACCCTCTACCCCCTGCTTCATGCTCGCTCTCTCTCTAAAATAAATTTTTAAATCCTTAAAAAAAATTTTTCAAGAAGTGCTACCAAGTGTGGAAGCTTAGGACTGGCAGGGACAGGTTGGGGGTTAGTGGGGGGAGGATACTGATTTAGTGAATAAGATAGTCTCATTTATTAAAGTGGTTTTTTTTTTAAAGATTTTATTTATTTATTTGACAGAGATCACAAGCAGGCAGAGAGAGAGGAGGAAGCAGGCTCTCCACGGAGCGGAGAGCCCGATGTGGGGCTCGATCCCAGGACCCCGGGACCATGACCTGAGCTGAAGGCAGAGGCTTTAACCCACTGAGCCACCCAGGCGCCCCAAGATAGTCTCATTTATAATTGGCATATCAAATTAGCAGAGGGGTCAAATGACTGCGAGCCCTGATCTCCTCTGGGATGTTGAGAGTTGTGGTAATTGTCTAGAGCAGATAGCAAGGTGACTCAGTTGTAAGACTGATAACAGCCTATGCTCCTAAACTTAAGAGGATCCCTGACCCTAGACAACTTTCACCTCACATACAGCATCTGGCCAGTGAGACAGAATACCAAAAATAAAAAGATTCCTGAGTTACCCCTAATAGCAAAAAACACATGTGGGCAATAAAATGACTTTAATTGCTGTATCCTAAAAGATGATAAGATGGAGATATTGCTCCATAAAAGAGAAAGGCAAGTTCATGCCAGTGTTTATGATTTATCCCTCAGACTTGGTCTGCCCAAGGCAAGACAATGCATGTGTTTAATGACAATAAATATGTTTGTTTTCAATATAGAGGACAAGTACAGACTGTCCTGTCATTGCCACTGGAGATACCTTTATGTCACTTTGTGTATGTTTTTGTGAGGTTTTCAATCTTGCTTTTACCCAAACAAAATAGCTTCCTATAGCTTGCATTGCATCTCTTTTCCAAGGGAGCAGAGGGCTCCTTTTATAAACTTTCTGGTCACTGCCTCTTAAACCTCTCCCTGTCTCCTTTTGATTATGGAAAACTGTTTCCCTTAAACATGTCAGCAATGATGTTATTTCTACTCTAGAACTTCTACTCTACGCTTCTTTGTTCAGCATTTCAAATGTATCTACTTTTATGAACTTGGTTTTATATCTAGTTTCAGAAATCTTGATATCTTTATTTTAAAAAATCTAAAAAAACAAAGTGATGGAATTCCTTAGTGCTTTGGGGATTTAAAATTAAAAGTAAATTTAAAGAAACACTCATTCTTTAGATGGAGAGGTAGAAAAGTGAGTTGGTAATAGGCTCTGTACTTTGAATCTGCAAATCCTACAGATTTGGGTCCTTTTGCTTAAAAGAATTGTGTGGAGTCTTAATGGGGCTTTTCCTCTCCCTCTCCCAATGACCATCTTTCCAGCCATTCCATGAACCACTGAAAAATATGTGTGAGCTTTTCTTCATACTTGTTTTCCCCTCTGAGGAAGTATCTCCCATTTCAATTGTACCTGCTTATGAACACTTAAAACTCAAAGCTGATCAAGCATTTAGGGCCTAGCTCCTTATTGCTTCTCAACACATTCCTCATTAGCTACCTCACCCTTAGCAGATGAGAACTACCTCCGGGTACCACCATATGATCTAAAACCTCCTTCAGTTTACTTCCTCCTACCAGAAGCCAGTTCTCCATTAATCCTCTGTATCTGAGTGGCTCTCATCTTTTTAAGACCTTATACTTGCTGTTCTCCCTTCCACACAGCTAACTTTTCACTCTCTTGGCTTTGTCTCTTCAGCGGGTAAGTTGTGCTCATACCTTTTATCTTAAATCATTATAATTACAACCCTTATTCTACTCCCCACTAGCTGTTTACAAAGCCATCCTTCCCACCACCACAGAATCTCTTGATTACTGTATATACTCATCCATTATTTCATTGCCTGCTGATGCTTCATTTCTTGTCAATCTGGATTCTGCTCCTACCACTTCACCGAATTGCTTTTGCTGAGGACCGATGACCTCCGTATTGTTAAAGCCAGGAGATGTTTTTTCGTCCTTGTCTTAATCTCTCAGCAGTATTTAACTCAACTACTCCTTCCTTCTTGAAATACTCTCTTCTCCTGTATGTCATGATTGTATGTTCTTGTTCACATCTCCTCCTTTCTACCCAGCCATCAGACCTTCCTCGGAACCTGATTCTAGACTTACTTCTCCTTCTGTGCTCTCCCAGTGCTATCTACTCCCATGGCTTCATTTACTGTCTGCATTCCAGTTACTTCTGTGTTTCTATCTCTAGCCAAAGCCTCTCTTCTGAGTCTCAGACTTACACGCTGTATTGCCTCTTCTACATTTTCTATTGAATGTCTCAGGGGCACTCACCATGTTCAAGACAGAATTTATAATCTTTTCTGTCAAGTCTGCTTCTACCTCCATTAATTCCAATGTTAGTAAATGACTTAGCCTCAAACTCTTGCTTCTTTACTCCCACCCCACCCCACATCATTTATTCACCAAGTCTTGGCATTTCTGCCTCCTAAATAGATGTCAGATCTGCCTCTTCTCTCCATTCCACTGTCTTAGACCACTGTCAGTCATGGCTAAGACTGGTGCAGTAGTATCCTAACTAGTCTCCTATTCTTTTCCCCATCCCATAAATCCATTCTTCATACCACAGTTGAAATAATTGTTTAACTTAGAATTGATCTCCTTACTCTTCTGCTTAAAACCACATAGTGGTTTCTCATCTCATAGAGGGAAGTCAAACTCTTGGCAGGTCTCCAAAAGCTCTTTATGATCTAGGCTACCTTTGCAGCATCATTTCATCATTATCCACATTGTTCACCGTGCTTCTGCCACTCAGGACTTCTTACGGGCCCTCTGATATACCAGGCTGTTGTGCTCTGCTTCAAGGCTTTGACATAAGCTGATTTAATCACTGCAAAGCATCTTCTTCCCTTCCTCCTTTAAGTCTTAACTTCAGTGTCACTTCTTTCTCCAGGTTTGTCCTAGCCACCTTATGCCAACTATTAAGAAGTAACTGTAACACTTGACATTTCATTAAGCTCAGAATATTTTAAAATAATGAGATCAACATCTGTCTTCCTCACTTGAACAGAAATGCTGAGGGCACAGCAGTCCAGTACAGGGATTGACTGACATACAGTGGGTACCTAATAAGTGCTTATTGAGTGGATAAGTGAGTGTGAGTGGGTGAATAGAGAAATTAAGGCACAGAGAAGTGGACACTGTCATCCATTCTTCATTTTTATCCATTTGGTAGTCCCAGATTTGGGTTCCCTGAAATGTTCCCTTCCTCTTTTATAAGCCACAGACTCCACCTCTATTCCAATGTTATATTTCTAATTAATGTTCTCTCTATATTAATTGGAAATTGAGAAACATTCTGCTTTAGGGACAACTTAATTTTAAAATGCTGTCTAGTCTGTTGATAATAATAAAAAAAAAAAACCAAAGTCACAATGTAGTAGTCAAATATGCCCTTGTATGTATCTTGAAATATGTGTGGACAAAGCAAAGATACATTTACTGTTCACAAAAGTAAACTTCTTTCCCGTCTTCTGTTCTGTATGTGTGTTTTTAGTTTCTGCCTTTGCTTAAGGCAGCTCTCAGATGGACGGTTTTAATCATTCAGGCCTTTTCACAAATAAGTTCAAAAGAGTTACTTAAAAAAAAAAACAACCCTCTTGGGGTGCCTGCGTGGCTCAGTGGATTGGGCTTCTGCCTTTGGCTCGGGTCATGATCTCAGGGTCCTGGGATCAAGCCCCGCATCGGGCTTTCTGCTCAGTGGGCAGTCTGCTTCCCTTTCTCTCTGCCTGCCTCTCTGCCTACTTGTGATCTCTCTCTCTCTCTCTCTCTCTGTCAAATAAATAAAATCTTAAAAAAAGAAAAAACAAAAACCCTCTTAAATTTGTGCCTAGGAAACGAGCTGCCTGCAAATCAGTGAACGGCTCCCACAAGTACAAAGGGAACTCCAAAGATGTCAAACCCCCGGACCTCTGGATCCATCATGAGAGACTGGAGCTGAAACCCATCGATAAGTCTCCAGACCCAAACCCCATCATGACCGATACTCCAATTCCTCGTAACTCTCAAGATATCACACCAGTTGACAATTCCATGGACAGCAACATCCATCAAAGGCGGAATTCTTACAGAGGTGCAGGTTGTCCCCAAATGTGGGAGAACTATTTCCATTTAAATTATTTTCCATTTCCTACAGTTGCCTGAATTTGGCGATTCCTATGTGAGGTTAGGTTTAAAGAAGTGTGTATTGTGGGATTTGGTCAACATCTGATAAAGAACAGATAGTTTGGGAAAACATTCCTTGTTACGGGGAGAGGTTCCGTGCCCAGATGAGACAGCCTTCTAGATCCGTTAGGTCTCTTCTCAGGTGTCAGCAGCTTGATACCCAAGCACTTGAGACGACCTCACCTATGTCTGTACATTTCATCCTCTCCCTTCCTTTAGAGTCTGCCTCTCTTTGTGGTGGTCAGAATGTTCTTGGTCTGGACACTCAAACTCCAGACTGAAGCATGGTAGGCGACATTGTGTGAACTGCGCTGACTCTCAGCAGAGACTCCTAATGGGCTCCTGATCGTTTTCCTCGTTTTTCACTTCCTACAGAAGCATCTTGTCCCCATTATGTTGTTTGCACGTTCTGACCCTCCACTGGGGATGTGTGACTGCTGAGGCTGCTTAGTGGCCTGGGGCACACGCTATAATAACCTCCATGTTTGCTGTCTAGGGCATGAATCAGAGGACAGCATGTCTACACTGGCTGGAAGGCGGGGAATGAGACCAAAAATGATGATGCCCTTTGACTCCCAGCCACCCCAGCGTAAGTGAAAAGCCTCTCATTTCCCCTGTGCTGCCAGTCTCCCCAGTTGTCCTGGGGAGCCACTACGAATGATGTCTTTGACTTCACGTGATCCTGACACAAAAGATGACCCACTGAGGCTTTGGCACCTTGGCAAGAAATACCAAACACTTTCGTATTTTGCCATTTATATCTTTCTTGAGATAAATAAGCTAAAAAGCCAACTACCCCAGTCTCCCAGGAGCAGAGAAGTAATAGTCTCCCTAACAGTAAGCACAGCATCTGTACAGGAGGATGGAGAAGTGTCATTCCAGGCTGGAGCTAAGGATAGCCGGATGTCACAGTAGTCCTTAGCCTTCCTGATACACATTCAGTGTTGATGGACACCTGTCATTTTTTTAATTAATTGACTTTATATTTTAGAGGATTTTTAAGTTTACAGAACGGAGTTTTTGAAACAAAATTTTTCAATCTTAAATTCCATACCTCACTTTGATAAGCATAAAAGTTACTCGGCCTCCTTTAATAATATTTGAAATTCAGAGTAAGTTTGAAAACCAAAAAACAATGGAACAAACCAATGCTTTTGTTCAAACTACTGTGTCTTCTCCCTTGTCACTGTTTTCAAGGTAGGGAGGCCATTCAGACCAGCTAGCACAGTGGGGCTTTCAGGTGAGGGTCCCCTGTGCCATCCTACAGTGAAAAAGCCACCTACCTACTGATAACAAGTTTTTCCAGTTCTGTACCAGAAGTATTTGTTATAAGCTGAACAGATGCCCAATAAGCTGTAGCACTGTCAGACACCTAGATTCAAGTCCTGAAAGCAACCACTCCATCACTTTTCAGTTTAACCTAAATGAGCTTTTGAGTTTTTTATTAATTTCTTAAGACGTGCCATTTCAGAACTCTCAGCCACCTCTCTGTCGACAAATGACAGAGATTTAAATAGTCACAGATACTCTACACACCAAAGAAGTAAACCATGGCTCTCTAATACTTGGAAACTGGTGAAACATCCAGGTGTGTAAGTGCACACACACTGTCCCACTCACTGTGCACAGACATGTAGATGCTAGATTCTAAAAGTCAGCTTTGGAAGAGAAAGGACTGATTGATTAGCAGGTCATTTTTGCACAAAGTAGGGACCATGATGAAAAAAGAAGGGCCTGAACTTGGAAGCATGCAGGGAAAATCATGGTTTCCCTCTTATGAGAGGTGCCCTGGCTGGGGTCCCAGGTCTAAAAACGTGAGTGTCTGAAAAGGATAAACCCATTGCAGTTGTGTTTGATGTATAGCAGGATGATAGCAGGACTGCTCGTTTGTTTTGTACAAGATTTTAGTTTTACCTGAACTGGCTTCTTTTTAAATGTTAAGAAGAAAAGATATGTTGTACCAGTTGGATCAGGTTTTTTTTTCTTTTCCTTTTTTGGGGGATGGGCAAGGAGTACCCATAAATATACAGTATTATTTAATTTGTGCCTCGGTAGGTGGGTGAGTGAGTGGATTCTTTAATTCAAGATTCTGAAAACAGGTATTCCAATATGCTGGTGAGATTTCCTTTTCCCCACCTGGCTCCAGTCCTTTTTCTCAGGCTGGGTTCCCCTGGAGTCTGTCCCACTATCCACCCACCTGGCCTTCAGCAGCTGAGCACTGCTGGGAAGCACTTGGCTACACTGGACGGAGGTTCAGTCAGCCTTGTACAAGGCCTTGCTCAGAAGCGCCAGGACCCAAGGCAACTGACAGCTAGTGATTGCTGACTGTGTTCTAGGGAGGTGCTTTCACTTCGTCGTCTTCTTTACATACCCAATTTGGGAAGACTAGAAATGCCTTTAAAAAGAGAAAGTTCTGTTTTTCTGTGCTAGAGTCCTGCATACTGAGAATGCTTCTCAGGTTGTACTTCCTAGGTAAAAGTCAGGAGGTTTCTTCCACTCCCCCTGGCCTTAATTCTAGAAAATACTGATGCTGAAGCTCCCTGCTTCAGAAAGCCACCTCTCTTCCCCTAAAGTAGGTGCTGCCTCCCAGATTACCCTGAATCTCCTCTGCTGGCTTTTCCAAGTTGTGTTTTGTTCCTAAGGACCACCTGAGCCTTCTGGCCTCTGAGTGTAGGGAACGCCCCTGTTTCATTCCCCAGACCTTAAGGAGGGAAGGTGCAATGACACTCCAGGGCCTGTGGCTGCTTGTGCCATCTGCCTGTCTGGCAAGTGGCCAAGGCAGGAAATAGCTGGAGAATAAAAGTGTCTAGAATTTTTCTTCACTAGAGTAATGTTGAGTGGCCCCACAAAGATCTACGGAGATCCTTGGTGACAGAGACATTTAATAGACTCCAAAGGCTAATTAAGTTTTATCACTGTTCGTGAAGCCCTTGCTTAGAGGAAAAAAAGATCCCCTGTGTTCCTAGTCAGCCCCACCTCTTTGCTTCTTTGAGGGGTTTAGAGCTGTCCGTGCTGGTCTTAAACGTTCTGTTTCTAAAACTACTCTAAGGGAGTACTTAAGAGAAGCCCCAACTGGGCTTCTGATTTTGTTTGCATCTCTAGGATTGATAATGAAGCCTCATTAAAGGAGTGTTTTGTCTTCATAGAAAGTTATATATGGAATATCTGTGTGGAAATTTGGATTCGTTAGCAAAATGCAACAAATTTAATTCCTTAGCCAATGTGGGAAGGAAGGATGCAATTAGGAAAGATCCATTTATATTTTAAAATGTGAATGAATGTGGCCGAGCTCCCAGACTAGAAGCAGATAAGAGATGGTGCCATAGACCTGTGTTTCATACTTTTCATGCTAGACGAGTTCAGTTCTATTTACGTTCCTTTTAAGATAGGAAAAACTGATTAACTGATTAAACTGATGAAACTCGTCCATTCAGCCTAAATACCTATTGCATGCCTCATCCAACAATAAGAAAAAAACAACATATTAGGAATATACTCGAAGGAAAAGAAACTTCTATTTTTTTAGCAGGAGAAAAAAATGATAGAAACCTAAACCATCATTTGTTTGCTTATGGATTTATATTTTGTGACATATTCAAATAGATATTTTTAATAACTCATGTAATCCATGTTTATTGTAGAGGAATTGGAAATACAAATAAACCAAAAGAAGTTTTTTTTTTTTAAACTCCTGACCATGCTACCCCACAAGATAATCCCATTAACACTTTAGTGTGTATTCCTCAGAGGTTTTTTCTGTGTGTGTGTGTGTATGTGTATATATATATAGATAGATAGGTAGATAGATACATGCATAGGAGCATGTTGATTTAAAAAAAAAAAAGTAAAATCCATGGCTAATTGTTCACACCAGCCAGCTGCCCCCCAGAAGCCAAAGGAATGGGAGGGTCAGGGGTGGCTTTGCTCTGGAACTGTGACTTGTGTGTGTCTGTGCAAGCATGTTAAGCACTTCTCTGTCTTGTGTTCATCCACAGCTGTGATTAGTGCCCATCCCATCCATCCCCTCGATAACCCTCACCATCATTTCCACTCCAGCAGCCTCGCTTCTCCAGCTCGCAGTCATCTTTACCACCCGGGCAGCCCGTGGCCCATTGGCACATCCCTGTCCCTTTCAGACAGGGCCAATTCCACAGGTGAGAGATGAGGCTCGAGCCCCCGATGGAAAGCATTCCAAGAGTTGGCAAGCTGAAATGGGAAGGATTTGCCTTGCCTAGAAGGATTTGGAATTTTTCTGTGTTGTTTATGTATCGTAACGTTTCTGTTATTGACTCAAATTGATTTCTGTAAAATTCACCACCCCCCATTTTTTTCTCCGTAAGTTGATAAGTGCTCGGTGCAAGGTATCCTCTTAGTAAAAACACAGTAACTCTTGTCACATAACCATGTCTTGTTTCATCAGGTTGCATCTTGATTCAGTCATATTTTGTTTATTTTTTAATCTAATCTGAATGGAAAACTCATTTGGGATGATTTTCAGACATGAGATGTGGCCTTCCCCTTGCAGTTACTCTGTGGTTAGGAGGGTCTGTAGGGCAGCCGTAAGATAATTCTCATATTAGATCTTAACATAACTCTGGTTGTGACCCAAAGTAAGAAATGCATCCAGGACCAGTAGGCCCTGTGAATTCTGTGTACATCGTAAACCTCAAGTTGCCCAGAGGATTACTGATGTTAGAAGAGGCTGCACAGGCATGCACCATCTCTAAAAAACAGGAAATGAGCCTAAAAACTGCAGTGCATTTAAAGAAATACATTGCCAGATAAACATGTCCCCAGTTTGGAAATCTTAAGAAATAGCATTATTGAACAGTTTCAAGGAGGAATGGGACAAATACTGTTGGTCCTCATTAAATGAAAATTAACTTCCATCCTGTCAGTATTAGGTGCAAATCTAGTAACTTCTCATATGTACTGTATGTTCTTTCTCCATCATTTGAAATGTGTCTGTTAATAGTTACGACGTAACGAGTAGAATTAAATTTTGCTCGTCCTGGAAGATAAGGAAATTTCAAGTGAATTCCACTTCAAAAGCACCTCAAAACTTCATGCTAGAAGTTTGGGTTGCCAATAACATTCCCCCTCTCTAAGTTTTGATCAATTTGAAACACACCCAAAACATCAAATGAAGATCACAGCTTTATTAAGGAGATGCCTACTAACTCCCAGAGTTGCTTCTCCCAAACCTTTACTTGGTTTGCATTCTCCAGACCAAGTGGAGAATGCCACTTAAACTTGTGTCTAAAATGGGCCTTC
The DNA here is from genome assembly GCA_004024625.1 of Mellivora capensis. NCBI lineage: Eukaryota > Metazoa > Chordata > Mammalia > Carnivora > Mustelidae > Mellivora > Mellivora capensis. Next base: position 35,049 of record PISX010005685.1, on the reverse strand, counting down.
CTGCTCTCTCCTTCTAGATCCAGGCTTGGGGCCCTTGCCTTAGGGAAAGACAGTTCACTGGCTGTTGTCTGGAGAACCAAATTCTGCCTCATAGACCTAAGTCTCAGACAGAACAGAGACTGGAAAGCAGCCTTCCAGATCTCCTCTTGGAAAGCAGTTTTTGTGTCCTGACTCTCTTTCTCTATTTTTAAGGCAAAAGAATCCCACCCACTAGGATGTGGGCCTGCCTGAGGTCATGTCAGGCTCTTCTCAATCAGATTAGCCCCCTCTTCCTTCCTCTCTGACTAGGAAGGGGTTGAAGGTTGGCAGGGAACAGAGCAGCCCTCACCGGCCCTGATCCAGGTGGTCTAGTGCTGCTAAAATTTCCTTTCTCAGTAAACTTGGGCAGACTGTGAAGAGAGGAAAAAGTAGTGATTTGTTTCATTACAGAGTTCATCACTTTAATGACCAGAGGGAGATAAAGAAGGTAAACTAATGACAGGGAAAGTCACTGAAGACAGTTCAGAAACATAGAGCAAGTGTCTAGAAATGATCCACATTCTCTTACCATTGTATTTTCCTGGGACTCTGGAGCTCAGTGCTGCCAACAGCCCTATGCATGTGGGCTAAGCTTGGCTAGGACTTGGCCAGGGTAGGGCCGTCCCTGCCCTAGAGAGCCACCACTTGACACAGGAAGAACACTTTCCACTTGTCCAAGCCCTCGGCCAGTGTAAACTTTGTATCTTAAACCCTGAGAGGTAAGTCATTCAGGAAGCAGGCCCTTAGGCAAGGGAGAAATCTTAATGACAGGATAGTTTTCCTTGTGGGGCAGCCATGTCACACCCTTCACTGGGAATATAACATGCCCAGTGCCCTCTCCAGTTACACGGCAAGGCGGCCCTGGTATGTGGCAGCAGGCCAGGGTTCTGACTCGGGTAGGCAACACTATTCTCCTTTTTTACACTTCCCACTACCTCTTGGACCCTGAGAATCTTATACATCAAAGTCAGGCATTTGAGGCAGCCAAGGTAGGCCTGTGCCCAGAGTTGACCTGACCCATCTCCCAACACAGGCTGACATGGTCCAGGCTGGAGTCTGCTGCTTCTCTCCTACCCACTAGTCCCCTCTCTAACTGGCTACTCCCCAGCCCAGGATTGCACAGAGTGAGACCAGCAGCTCCCCAGCTGTGGTTATTGCTGGCTCCAGGAAGCACAAGAAACGAGGTCCTCAGTGCACCTTGAGAGGATGAGAAGTGACATAGGCCTAGTAGGGTTATCATAGCCAGGCTTTCCACACTGGGGGAAGGTGTGTGAGTCCCTCACCTCTGGGACCCAAGATCTTCAATCTGAGGGTAAGTGAGCACTCATGACTGGCGTCCCGTCTCCTGGGAGCCCAAGGGAATAGATTCAATGTTATCTCAGTGACAAGGGCAGGTTGAGGTTGGGTTTCTACAGGCTGCTCATGCATTACTACTTTAAAACGTTTATTTTCCTTTTTGAAGTGGAGGACTCTAGGAGTCAGGGGAGGCCCTCCTCCTGACTGCCCGGTGCAGTCCATTTGTCCTGAGCTCGTGTTTCCAGGCCCGTCCTCAGGACAGGGATGTGGGTCCGCACCAGCTCGCACTGTTTAAAGGGGCCAGTAGTATTGGAGACGGAAGGGCAGTATAATGTGGGAGTTCCGAGTGTGGGTTTGGGAGTCGGGGCGCAGGGATTCGGATTCCTGCCCTCGCCATTCTGAGTCCTTGAGCAGCACCTAGTGTCCTGGGGCCTTCTGAGTTACTGTGACCATAGAATGAGCTAATGAATGTAGAGCATACAGCATAGTGGCTGGCTCAGAGTAAGCACTCAGTAATTTACAAAGAAAAGAACTTTATCAGTTATTCAGGTCCTGTGTTCAGCACATTTCATACATCTTCTCAATCCTCACTGAATTATGTTGTCCTCCCTGTTTTGTAGGTGAAGAAAGAGACCCAGATTCAGTGACTGCCAAGTTAACCCAACTCGTATGCCAGATTTATAGCCCAGGTTTATCCGACTCCAAAGCCAGTGGTTTTTCTATCCCACCATGCTGCCTTCTGGAACAACTCTGACCCCTCTTCACATATTTGGAGACTGTCACGTTCTTCCTTAGTCGTCCCCTTCTCCAGGCTGATCTTCCCTATTTTTTTTCCCTCTGGACCCAAGCCCTTTATGGGCATGTTCTTAAAGCTATTTTCAGACCTCTGGACTATTTGGTTGTCCAGGTCTCCCTTGAGCTGTGGGGCTGTTGCTCTGGTGAGGCCGTGCACAGTCCCCCGAGGGCATGCAGGGCCCGTGGCATTGCCTCTTCTGTAGTAACTGGCAGGCCTTGTGGGCACATCTGGTGCTTGTCAGGCAGACATGTTACCTATGACAGGCCAGTTTCTAAGACTGTCGGTCAGTCAATGAGTGATGCTTTTAATCTCCTTTTATATTCACATCTTAATAGACAGTAGCCCCGGGAACATTTATGTCTACTCCCTAGTAAGTACTCAGGAGAATGCTGTAAAATTGTGACCACTTAGCTGTGTGGGCGAGAACATTTCAGCAGAGCAGCTGGTTGGCAAAGTTGTTTGGGACTCTTTTGAATTAGTTCATTCTTACCTTGGCAGTGGTCCTAATCCATGTTCCCTTGGACTAACACTGGTCCTGAGTGCTTATTGAGCTGATTTCAGGGGCCCTTAGAAGTAGCCAGAACGCTGGTATGTGCATGTGTTTCATGGTAGAAGAAATGCTAACATTTAGACTTTCCTGCTGTAGAGTCCGTTCGAAATACCCCCAGCACTGACACCATGCCAGCCTCCTCGTCTCAAACATGCTGTACTGATCACCAGGACCCTGAAGGTGCTACCAGTTCCTCTTACTTGGCAAGCTCCCAAGAGGAAGATTCAGGCCAGAGTCTTCCTACAGCCCACGTGCGCCCTTCCCACCCATTGAAGAGCTTTGCTGTGCCGGCAATCCCACCCCCAGGCCCTCCCACCTATGATCCCGCACTGCCAAGCACACCGTTACTATCCCAGCAAGGTGAGTGAGGACAGCAGCACCACTGGCGGGACCCTTTGGCTCTGGCTTGTGGCACAAGTCACCTCTTTGACAATAGCAAATGCCTTCCAGGCTTATCCTAGTAGTTCAGAGTAGCTGGAAGTCATTGCCTCTTTCAAGAAGTATATGGGCTCCCCTCCCTGGGCAATGCATATGAACTAGAGAATAATATTGTGGGGAGTGAGGGCTGACTTTCTGAATCGTGTTTTGGGTGCAGAATTCTTGATGGTAAAATCCAGTGGCTATAGGTGTGGACAACAGATCTAGTCCCCTTAGCCTCCCCAAAATGCCTCCCTCTGTAGGGTTCCTACAAGGTAGGGAAGGATTGGGGAGGACAAGACATGGAAGTCAGGGACCCTTAAGATGGGACAGAAGTCAATTCCTCAAGTTTACCTTGTCCCCACAAAGCACCTAACCTGAAAAGCATGCTTTTCCCTACTTCTCCACATCTGTTATGATGGTCTGTTTTAGAGTAAGTCAGTGGTTTTCAAGCTTTTTGGTCTCAGGACCCCTTTATAGTCTCAAAACCTATTGAGACCATGAAGGAGCGTTTCTTTCTTTTTTTCTTTTTAATTTTTTTTTAAGATTTTATGTATTTGTCAGAGAGAGAGAGAGCGAGCGCGAGCACAGGCAGACAGAGTGGCAGGCAGAGGCAGAGGGAGAAGCAGGCTCCCTGCCGAGCAAGGAGCCCGATGTGGGGCTCAATCCCAGGACTCTGGGATCATGACCTGAGCCGAAGGCAGCCGCTTAACCAACTGAGCCACCCAGGCGTCCCGAAGGAGCGTTTCTTTACATGGGCTAGATCTACCAATATTTAGTGTATTAGAAATTAAGACAGAAAATTTTAAGCTCTTTTATTAACTCATTTAAAAATAGTAAATCTATCATGTAAAATAAATAGCATATTTTTATAAAAAATAACTTTCCAAAACAAAAATATAGAAAGAAAAGTGACATTGTCTTGTATTTTCACAAATCCCTGTAATGTCTAGCTTAATAAGAGGGAGCTGGAATCTCAAACCTGCTTCTGCACTCAGTCTGTTGCAACATGTTATTTTGGTAGAAGTGTAAGAAGAAAACCTGGTCTCACAGATAGGAAGTTGGAAAAGGGAAGAGTATTTTTGTAACCTTTTCAGACTGGATATTCTTTTTCTAATACTATAGCAAAACACAAGAAGTTGTATTTTCTTATAGGTTTGTTTGTAATGTAATATAACCATACCCATGAACTGTTTGTACTCTGTTTCATGAAAATCCATCCATCTTGTGCTTTGAATGCATGATATCGGACATCATTTGGAAAATATTGGTTCAGTAAGTTATACAGATCCTCTAAAACTTAACACAGTTCATTATACAAATTGTAAAAATACATTTACTGATATCAACAAAGTCTGTAAGTATTGGGAGGCTCTCAAGCTCTTGGTGGCACATACAAGTTTTTCAAGATTCTAATTTTCACTTGAAACTTGTATTTTATCATTGGCAATAAAAACTGTCCATTGTTTTTCTTGAAGTGATTGGCTTACTTTATTTACCTTCTAGAAAATGTCTGCCCAGTGCTCAAGTCTGAATAACTGGTATGTCTGTCAGTCTTTCTTTGGACTGACATTGGTATTTCATGACAGAAGCCATAGTTCCTCTTGTAACTCAAGCTGTCACAAAGGTCCTGAACTCCAGTCAGCCACTGTCCTGTAGTAGACGGAAGTACTTTATGCATACTTTCCATTTTGTCACATAGGATAAAGGATGTATAATGAAGTTTGAGATTTAGTAAAGTAGTTTTTATTACTTCATTAAGGATGATCTTAAGTTAAACCAGCTTTTTTTTTTTTTTTTTTTTTTTTTTAATGTTAGGCATGTCCATGAATGACTTTGCAGTTTGGCGCCACTGCCCTAATTTATGCTAAGGCTGCAGCGGTTTTACCCACTGTTGCTTTCATACCATCAGCGCAGAGGCAAAAACGTCTTATTATTATGAAAGGAATTTTGACCTTACTTCTAATTTTCTAAAGCCAGATGGAACTGTTTCTCTAGCCACTTTCACCCTCCTTCCCTCAAGTGCAGTGCCTTTTCAGAGCAAGAGCTGCGCGCTGGGTCTGAGTGCATCCCTCACCCTGAAGCAGCATCTTGGACCTTAGTTGCCTTCGTGAGATCTGGGGGAGCAGCTCGGCCACACCCCTAATGGTACCCTTTCCCCTCAGCTCTGAACCATCACATTCACTCGGTGAAGACGGCCTCCATTGGGACTTTAGGAAGGAGCCGGCCTCCGATGCCAGTGGTGGTGCCCAGTGCCCCTGACGTGCAGGAGACCACAAGGATGCTGGAAGACTCTGAGAGTGTAAGTTCCTGGGCCACCAGCCCAGCCAGAATGTCGGGTGTGTTTCCTGTGGCCTGCGAGTGTGCCAGTCACACTATGTTGTGTGCAGGCCCAGAATTGTGAAGCAGATGCACTCACACGTTGAGCAGACATCCCTGAGCATCTCCTCTGCGCCGGGAGCAGTGCTGATGGCTTATGTGCCTTCTCTTTCCCCAGAGCTATGAACCAGATGAGCTGACCAAAGAGATGGCCCACCTGGAAGGACTAATGAAGGACCTAAACGCCATCACGACAGCATGAGACCTTCCCCAGGACCTGACTGCAGACCTGGGTCGAGAAGTCTTGGGACAGAGCCTGGAAAGCAAGGATTGTACAGAGCACGTGAGGACAGCACTTAAGAACACAGAGCGAGCGAGCAGACCAGCCGGCGCCCCGCGTGGGGCTGGCTCCAGGCACGGCCACCTGCCTTCTCCTGGTCAGCCTGGAAGAAGCCCGTGTCAAGGCGGCTTCCCTTTGCCTGCTGATACCCTGCAGGACTGGGCACCATGGGCCAAAATTTTGTGTCCGGGGAAGAGGCAAGAAGTGCACCATACATTTCATTTTGTGGTCAGGCTGTGTCTTCTTACTGCGGCCGCATCGCCTTCATGGAGTGTAGACATTGGCATTCACGTACAGTTTTATTTGTGTCCTATTTTATTTTACCTTCGAAAGAAAAACACTATCAAAAACCAAGGGAGTCCATGGTGTTCTCCACAAGTGGTTGATATTTGACTACTTGTCTGAATTACGTATGGAAAGTCATTGACAGTGTGGGTTGTTCCAGGGGTTGGCTTGTTTTTTGTTTTTATTTTTGAATTCTGAGTCATTGCATCCTCTACCAGCTGTTAATCCATCACTTTGAGGGGGGGAGGAAATGTTGCATTGCTGTTTGTAAACTTTTTTATTATTTTTTATTATAATTATTAAAGGCCTGACTTTTCTCCTCTCATCACTGTGAGATCACAGATCTATTTGAATGAAATGTAACATTGAAAAGACTTGTTTGTTGCTTTCTGTGCAGTTTCAAAGTATTGGGGTGGGGGTGGGCCGGGGGGTTGGGAATAGGAAGTGGAGGGGCTGCTGAGGTCTGTGAATGTTTCAGTCGTCGTGCTTTCTTCCAGAAGCCTGCAGAGAATGGAAGCATCTTCTTTTTCGTCCTGTCCTGGCATGTCCATCTCTATTGTCACTAAGTTGCAACTGGACTTTCGTTTGGATCTTGTTAAAAAATTCTTCTGTGCAATAGGTGAGTTCGAGGACTTAGCTGCCCTGATGAGTGGGTCACATCCTGGTGAGAATGTCCATGCTGAGGAGCCAGTGCCGCACTTCCGATCTCTGGAGTGACGCGGAGCAGGCTGAGAGCCCCCGCCATTCCCAGAAAGTCAGGGGGCAAGACGGAGCCCTTTCCTGCTGTCACCATGTGTTCCCTGGGGGTCGCGGGAGGTAAAGAAAGGCACTTGGTTTCCTCACAGGACTCCTTGCTTCTCTCTAGTTCCTGTCCTTGGCCAGTCCGGCTCTCACTGCCGCCTTTCAGAGCCCCTTAGGGAAAGCACTCACAAGGACGAGGCCGGCAGGGGCTGCAGCACCCCCAAGGCTCTCCGCTTCTTTCTGAACATTGTTCTGGAGGTAGCAGGGGACAGGGACAGTGGAGGTGACCACCGCCTCTTCCATCCCAGCAGCTCAGCGAAGCCCCTGATCAGCACGGGGTAGCAGAAGGCTCCTGGGACATGCTGGGAGGCCCTTTGCCTTTGCAAACAGCCCTTACGTTCTTTTTCTTAAAAAGGTAAGGAGCTGAGGTGGGGTTTTTTTTTAATATTGAGAATATTAACAAAATCCAGGACTGACAGTCTGGCATCTTCCCCTACTCCCCCCAACTCCCCAGAAGGCAGTGTGGAAGGCACATCAGGCTTTGTTTCCGTAGCCAGGAAGAGGTCAGCTGCTGAGACCACGGGCAGGTACCCAGCCCACCAGCCCCAGGGGCCCTGGGCTCTGCCCTGGCCCCACAGACACCCCACTTGCCTTTGTACAGTCGTTATTTCTCCTTTTGAGGTCTTCACCACACATATTTGGTTTTGTGGATGAACTCTGTATTTATTATTTTGGGGGCAATGAGAAGTGCAATGCCGGGAGTCCTGCCGCCGTGCCAGCCAGTCACAGAGGACTGTGCCAGGTGGGATTCTGGAAAATCAGTGCACTTAAACTGGTCCTGAGGAGAGCACTCTGGACACCAGGAGGGCTAGATTCCCCAGAAGCTGTCTTACCTTTTGCCCAAAGAAACGTGCTCGGTATTCGGGGCGTTCCCTCCCGTGAACCCTGACACTCGTGTTACCTCAGGGCCTCGGCACCTGGATACTGCCGCAGAACGGGGGCGGGGGGAGGGGCCTATTTTTAAATAAAATAACTGTTCAAAGTTGGGGGATTTTTTAAAATTAAGAAAAAGGAAAGCTATTCTGTATTGCACCTTTTCACAGTTTAATACATTTTCTTACATATTCCTGTGATTTTTGAAATTAAACCATTGTGTGTCTTGTAATGTCCTAGTTGCGCTGCTGCTCGGCAGCTTCCTTCAGGAGGATTTGGAACAAACGTGTCTGTTGCCTTGTTGCCTGCCGGAGGGGGGCCTGGAGGGCTGCTGGGGACTGGTTTCTGTACACACTTGTTTGGCCTTTTCTGTGGTTGATGCTGTAAACTCTATGGCTTTTTAAAAAACAATTTCATGTTTTTATTTAGTATTGGAAATCCAATACACTTTTTTAATCCAATCAAACTCCGGTGTGGTCAAATAGTTTGTTTACTTTTTCCTTAAGAAAACAAGAGCTTTGGCGTCCCTGGTTCCCGGCCTCAACATGACTTCACTGTTGCCCTCACAATCTTAAAGGCAGGAGTTCTGAGGGGCCCTGGGGGAGGTGTGGCGGGTGAGCTGGGAGACGGCAGGCCGCGCGCGGTCAGGTAGGCCGCGGTCAGGTCGTCTGCCAGCCCTGAAGATGAATCCTGTCCCCGCTCCCCATGCCACTGTCGCTGCCCTGCATGGACTGAGCCACCCCAAGAAACGGAAAGTGGAAAGAACCAAGGGACCCTCGCAGAGAAGTGCAGGTGCTCCTGAAAGGTGTAGAGGCCAAGTCCCTGGTGTGGCAGCATCCTGGCCGCAGCTTGATCTTTCGGCAGCCGTGCAGATCCAGGCCTTCCGCTCCCAGCCCAACTCTCTGGGGTGACATGTGGAGCAGCTCTGCCCTGGGCCCCGCCATTGCCAGGCTGCCTCACTTCCTGTCCACCGGCACTGTCTTAGCTTGGGCTGTGCTAACAAAAATACGATAGCCCGGGCGCCTCAGACAGCAAACTGATTTCTCATAATTCTGGAAGCTGGGAAGTCCAAGCTCAAAGTAGCAGCAGACCTGGAGTCTGGTGAGGACCTGCTTCCTGGTTCCAAGATGCCGTCTTCTTGCTGTGGCCTCACGTGGCAAGAGAGATCCCTGGGGCCTTTTTCTAAGAGCACGGATCCCATTCGTGGGGGCTCCGCCCTTGTGACCTAATCACTTCCCAAAGGTCCCACCTTCCAATACCATCCCATTGGGAATTAGGATTTCAATATGTGAATTTGGGGATATAGATATTCAGTCTATAACGCTGTGAGATTCCTTACAGTATCTGAGGGTCTAGACTTGGAATAATGGTGAGCACAGCAGCCGTAGGCCCTCCCCTCCACGACTGGCAATCGAGTGGGGGACAGGGAGCCCCACGTCCTTACCAGCGGCTCCCTCAGCCCCAGCACTTCATCTGCTCTGCTGCTGAATGTATCTCCTTAAACCCAAATCTCGTCATTCCCATGAGTGACCTCGGGATGGCATCAGAGCTCTCAGTGCTAACGTCTGTGCTGGTCTGCTGAGTTCTCCGGGCCGAGCCCCCCAGCGCTGGGTGCGCCCAGCATTCTAGCCACAGAAAGCGATGGTGAAACAGGCATCATAGTATTGCTCCTGCAACCCCATCTCTCAACGCCGCGCCTGCTCTAACAGCCCAACAACCTGCCGGTGCTCATCCTCCTCTGTATCCCTAGATGGAGCTCTTGGCACGTTTTACAGTGATTTGTTGATCTGAGTCTTTTCCCACCGGGACTGTGGACCGTGGGGACATGTTAATTCCTCCTCTCCAAACACCTGGTGCTGGGGCAGTTTCTGACAAAGGCAGATGCTTGTCTCCTGGATGGATGGACGGTGCTGAGGACTCAGGACCAGGAGCATGTTGGAAGGTTTCCCACACAAATACCACCCCACCTCTCATTTGGAGGGATCCTAATAGGTCTCTCTTGTTGCTGTGCCAGGACCCTCCCATTCCAGGAGCCACAGCCCTTTGGTGTCCTGGGATGAACTTGAAAGATAACAAAGACCTGTGTGCCTGGCAGTCCTAAGAAATGATGCTGATGCCACAGTGACCGACTTGGTTCTGGGAACTAGGGCAAGGATATCCTCCAGATTGGTTCTAAGGTGAACATTATGAACGAGGCTCTTTCCCCAGTCCATCCGGCCCTCCTAATCTCAGCCATTTTCCCATACCGGGGGCGTGGTATCACCAGGAGAGACTGGAGAACACCGCTGAACATGCCATCAAGTTGATGGGGAAGGGGGCATGGGTAGGGAGAGAGAAGCAGGGAGCCAAGAGGGCCCCCAGAGAGCAGGTGCAACTCTTCACCTTGGGTTTCCAGCTACCAAAGGAGGAGGTTCACCAGAGGAGCTATGAAAAGAGGTGGGAGAGACTAATTAAAGGAAAAGAATACTTTACATTTTTCATAATCTTTGAGAAGTACGTAATGTTGAAAAAGTGCTATTTAAAACTGCAAATATTTTCTAAGCAGAATGGATGGTGTTCATCCCAAAACACTCTTTTATTCAACAAGGAGGAAGTTGATGGGTTTTGGAAGTGACAAGATGGGCCTGGAGCTGAGCTGGGAAGGGTTAGAAGGAGCTCTTGCTGCACTATAGAGTAAGAGGAATTCAGAATTTCCTGAAATGATGTCAGGGTTGGGGGTATGCTGGCAGCAGGTACAAGCAAGACGGTGAGAGAGTGAGGGGCAAGGTGGGAAGGTAGCCCCAGCAGGAAATGGCTGCCCTTAAGGTGCCCAAAGTGCCTTTTCAAATGGGACGGTCGGAGAGTAATTTAAGGCTGTCTGCTCCTTGTACAACTGGAAACAAAACCCCTCTGACTCCCCAGATCTTGCACGAAGTCTGCCATGTCCACAAGGCCTGGCATGAGTTACTGGCTCCCCCACAACAAGAAAAGGGGCAGGTGGACCAACGTGGGGATGGGCAGACCACAGATCTGGCATGTGCGGGCAACCATAAATGGGATTGGATCACCAGAAACAGGAGCCCAGAGCTGGAAATGACCAAAACAAACAAACAAACCTAAACCAGAGAATTCACAGAAATCCAGGGGGCAGGGGGAGGGTGTGAGACCTTTCACAGGTCAAGGAATGTGAAAGCCAGTCAACTTTATTCTGATTTTAAGAGGCAGGCTGACTTCAGCTAGTGTCTCGGTTGCAGTCATAGATTTCCACCCCCTACATCCCAGTGCCCTGGAGCAGTGGCCTGCCACCTGACAGGTACGTATGCTACATGCCTGTCTCTCATTAATGGGTCGGCCTTCTTCTCTGGACCTGGTCTCCCAAAGGAGAGATCTGAGAGCCGTTTTAAACTTTCCCCTCAACACCACAGCACACCGCTCAGCGAATCCTGCAGCTCTCTCAAGTGTCCCCCGAAATGGATCCTCTTTATCGCATGTGGGGCAGACTCCTTGCTGACCCCCTACTTCTGTCTCTCCAGTCCCCACACAAATACAAGGGTGACTTTTCTAACTCAGATCTGGCCTCTGTCCCGTGCTCAGCACCCTGCAATCACTTCTCCATCACCTGCCCTATGGAAAAGAGATGAACGCGGCCCCGTTTGCCCCTTGACATTTATTTGCAATTTGCACTTACAACCTAAGCCATGATGTCTGACCTCTAGACCCTTCCCTTTGCCTCACATTGTCACCCTACCCATAACCCTCATGACTGGCTTTCTATGCCCAGTAAATTTCTATCCATCTTTAAGGACCCAACATAACCATCCAGTCCTCTGATTATTCTTATTCATATTTCTGTCTTTTCCAAGACGCCAGGATGAACTCCTCAAGGGAAACACTAATCCTAGTTTTTGGATTCTCCACCCCAGTGCCTAGTACACTATAGGTATTCACTGAATGAACTTAGCTGAGGAAGATGGACTTGAAGACACCATGGCCCAGTGCTGGGGGAATTGGACAACATCCGTTACTCATCCCAGGAGCATCTGACAGGCTTCTCGGAGGAGCTAAGGCTGAGCTGAGTGTAGGAATTACTATGAGACCATCTATCTGGAGTGGGGAGGAGCCTCTGCAGAGCTAGGAGGCTGCTCACTTCATGTGGCCATCAGCATCGCTTGAAGAACAAGTCTTAGCCACCCCTGTTCCTGCTAAGGCCGGGGCCTCTAGGACTGTGCTCAGCCTGCTGTCATTGGATTAAGCCCTGGCATCCCAGTGGGCCAGAGCAGAGGATACAGAGGGTGTACAGAGCTGGTACTCCCCCTAATCCCTCCTTCCCCTAATCCCTGGAACAGTGCAGCGGTGGTTCTGGGCCCCATCATGCTGGGTTTGGTTGGCCAGGTACCACAGGGGGAGGGTCCATCCTAGTGAGGTAAGAATAAGCTGGGTTCCTTTCATAAACCCAAAACCCAGGTCTTCCTGAGAATTCCGGGCAGCTTTTTGAAAGAGGCCAGGAAGGCAGACCTACTCTTGAAGACAAAATGATGGATCAAACTCCCATGAACAAAGTTGCCTAGGACAGGGCAGGAGAACCAGCTGATGAACATTCTAGACTAACACAGAGAAGGGAAACTGGCTGGAATTGGAGCCAAAGAGATCTTGCCCATGGGCAGCTGGTGTGAGAAGAGGGATATTTGGGACCAGTCAGAAAAGGGTCTTCTTTACCCAAGAAGCTGGGAATCATTCATGGCTTCACAAATACCCTCAAGGCTCCACCTTGTGCCAGGCACCAAGGATACAAAATGATTAAGACTATCTCTGTTAATGTGTTCACAGTCTAGAGGGGAACACAGACTTTTCACAGAAACGACCACCCAGCACAAGTGCTGAGACCCAGCAGAGTGATGATCTGGTAAAGGAAAGAATGTCCAACCCTGACTGCAGCATGCGGGGGTCACAGAGTAAGTCAACACTGAGGATGGTGGGGAATTCACGAGAATTCCACTAAGAAGAATTCCTGCTTCCACTAGCTCCGTAAAGCAGGGAAAGTTCAGACGCCGGCTAAATTACAATCAGGTCACTTAGAAATGATTGGCTCAAAAAGAAAGTAAAGGATTTCCCTCACAGAGGACCAAAAAACTGACCCCAGGTGGCAAATGAAAATGGAAGCTGGTGCTTCCTCCCCTAAGCAGGATCCTAACACCAGGAACCTGGAAGGCAGGAGATGGCGGAGGGAGCCGGCTAACACTGCCCACAGCCAGAGGGCTGACAGGGAAGCTTCCAGGCTGTCAGGAAAACTGACTGGCACTGACATATTTAAAAAGTAAGTAAAAATTGTCATCTACCTTGAGAATTCATTGAAGATTTTGTGTCCGTATTCATAAGGGTTTCTTATATATATTTTTTTAATCTGATTTTGCTTATCAGTGTAATACTGGCCTCCTAGAGTAAGGGAAGTATTTCCTCCTCTTCTGTTTCGAAGGATTGGTGTTAGTTGTTTTGTAAACATTTGGTAGAATTCTCCTGGGAGGCCATCTGGTCCTGGACTACTTTTTTTTTTTTTTTTTTTTTAAGATTTTATTTATTTGACAGAGAGAGACACAGTAAAAGAGGGAACACAAGCAGGGGGAGTGGAAGAGGGAGAAGCAGGCTTCCCGCCGAGCAGAGAGCCCGATGCGGGGCTCGATCCCAGGACTCTGGGATCATGACCCAAGCCGAAGGCAGACGCTTAACCACTGAGTCACCCAGGCGCCCCTGGACTACTTTTTTTAAGGGAAGTTTTATTACTAACTTAATCTCTCTACTTGTTATAGATCTATTCAGATTCTCTATTTCTTCTTGATTCAGTTTTGGTAGTTTGTTTCTAAGAGTTTGCCCCATTTCTTGGGGTTATCTAATTTGTTGGCATACAGCTGTCCACAGTTCACCCCCTCTCTGTTCCTTTTTCTTTTAGGTAAGTAGTAATATCCCCTCTCTCCTTCCTGTTAGTATTTCGAGTTTTCTCGTTCAATCTCTTCTCTGGTTTTTTGTTATGGTTGGTTGGTTGACAGCCTAGCTTTTTTAACTTATTTTTTTAAAGATTTTATTTATTTATTTGAGAGAGAGAGGAGGAGCATGGGCAAAAACAGAGGTAGAAGCAGGCTCCCTGCTGAGTGAGAACCTTGATGTGGGGCTCAATTCCAGGACCCCTAAATCATGACCTAAGCCGAAGTGGCCGCTTAACCAACTGAGCCACCCAGACGCCATTAAATTTTTTTTTTTTTAATGCCAAGTTATGAGTCCATTTTCTTTATATAGCATTAACAGGGTTAATTTGATGTCACAAATGAGGTAAAATTGTAACATTTGCATATGAAAACTTCCCTTGAAAAACTCAGATCTTTGTTAAAGTTATTGATTGTCAGATCAAAGAAACTACAATTCAAGTTTGATCACAAAATTTTTTTTTTAAAAAATTGCTACTTGGAAGGTTCCAAAATGGCAATTTTGTCAAAATTACCAGGGTGGAAAATACCCTCTTTACTGAGAGTGTCAACAGCACGTTAATACTCTCTCTAAATCTACTTTATACAAAACGATGTGCATTTTGCAAAGAGTATGTATGTACCTATTACCTCATTTTTGGAACTGGACTTGATTGCCTTACAGTCTCCAACGGGGTCAGTTGTCAAACTCAAAATTTGTCAATTTTGTTGATCTTTTCAAAGGAGCACCTTTTGGTTTTGCTGATTCCTGTATCATTTTTTTGTATTTCTGCTCTAATCTTTATTATTTCCTTCCTTCTACCTGATTTGTTTAGTTTGTTTTTTCTTTTCCAAGTTTCCTAAGGTGAATGTTGAGGTTATTGATTTAAGGTCTTTTTTAAACTATGGTAGCTTATTTGCTATAAACTTCTCTCTGAACACTGCTTTTGCTGCACCCCATAAGTTTTGGTATGCTGCATTTTGTTTCCATTCATCTCAGTTTACTTTCTAATATTCATTGTGATTTCTTCTTTGAGCCTATTGTTATTTAGAAGTCTGTTGTTTAATTTTCATACAGTTGCAAATTTTGCCGATTTCCTTCTTTTTCATTTCAGAAATTTATTTATTTGACAGACAGAGATCACAAGTAGGCAGAGAGAGAGAGGAGGAAGCAGGCTCCCTGCTGAGCAGAGAGCCTGATGCAATGCGGGGCTCAATCCCAGGACCCTGAGATCATGACCTGAGCCAAAGGCAGAGGCTTTAACCCACTGAGCCACCCAAGCGCCCCTACAGATTTCCTTCTGTCATGCACTTCTAATTTCACTATATGGTCATCAGAGAATATTCTTTGTACGATTTTAACTCTTTTGAGACTTGTTTTGTGGCTAACACCTGGTCTGTCCTGGAGAATGTTCCCCATGGGTACTTGAGAAAAATACGTATTTTGCTGTTGTCAGGTAGGATGTACCTGATGCCTGTTAAATCTAGTTGGTTTGTGTTGTTAAAATTTTCTGTTTCCTTCCTGATTGTTTATCCAGTCTTTTACCCATTATTGAAAGTGGGGTATTAAAGTCTACAACTGTTGTTGTTGAGTTATCTATTTCTCCCTTACATTATGTCAGATTTGCTTCATGGATTTTGGGGCTCTGTTGTTAGGTGTATATGTGTTTTTAATTGTTAAATCTTTCTCATAGATTGACCCTTTTATCATTTTAAAATATTCTTTGTCTTTAGTACCTATTTTGTCTTAAAAAAAATACACTTTGTTATTAATATAGCCATTCCAGCTCCCCTTTGGCTAAAATTTGTATGATGTATCTTTTCACATCCTTTCAACTTGTGTCTTTGAATATGAGATATGTGTCTCTCATAGACAGCATAGAGGTGAAATTTTATATGTATAGTATATGTTTAATACATTAAATAATACATCAATAAGGAGTATTATTTAACATATAAATATATTAATATGTATTAATGCATTTATAATATATTTTGATTGTATTATATATTAATACATAACTATCAAAATTATAGAGTTGTATTATTCATTCTGCCAGTTTCTGCTTTTTAATTTGAATGTTTATTATTTGCATTTTGTATAATTGCTGATAAGGTAGGATTTACACATGGCATTTTGCTATTTGTTGTCTATGTCTTTTTTTTTTTTTTGGTCCTTCTATTACTCTGTTACTGCCTTCCTTTGTGTTTAGTAAATATTTTCTAGTGTACCCTTGTACACTAGTGTAGTATTCCCTTGTTCAAAGTCACGAATCACAAAAGAAAAATTCAGTAACTTGAACATGATCAAAATTGAAAATGTTTACCTCTTGGGGCACTTGGGTGACTTAGTTGGTTAAATATCTGATTCTTCCTTTCGGTTCAGGTCATAATTTCAGGGTGGTGAGATTGAGCCCCACTTCAGGCTCATGCTGGCCATGGAGTCTGCTTGAGATTCTCTCTCTCCCTCTCCCTCTGCCCCTCCTGCTCATGCTCTCTCTCTTTCCCTCTCTAAAATAAATAAATAAAGCTTTAAAAAAATGTTGAAAGGGAGGCGGCTGGGTGGCTCAGTGGGTTAAAGCATCTGCCTTCGGCTCAGGTCATGATCCTAGGGTTCTAGGATCAAGCCCCACATCGGGCTCCCTGTTCAGCGGGGAGCCTGCTTCCTCCTCTCTCTGCCCGCCTCTCTGCCTACTTCTGATCTCTGTCTGTCAAATAAATAAATAAAATCTTTTTTAAAAAAGTGTTGAAAGGCATGGTTAAGAAAAATGAAAAGGCAAGCCATAAGCTAGGAGAAAATATTTACAAAACATACATGTTATAAAGGGCTTATATTCTGAATATATTATTTATAACTTAATAATGTATTCAGAATATAAGCAAAAACCAATGGGTAAAGACTGGAATGGTCACATTACCAAAGTACAAATATTGATAGCAAATAAACACCTGAAAAGATGCTCGGCACTTTAGTTATTATGGAAATGCAGGTTAAAACCAGGAGTTAACATAACACAATCTCTTGATGGTAAAAATAAAAGACTGACCATATCAATCGGTGCAAGGATGTGCAATAACCAGAACTCTTATACAGCTGCTGGTGGATGGGAATGCAAAACAGTATTCCAGCTCAAAAAATAATCTAGCAGTTTCTTATAAAGTTAAACATATACTTACCATATGACCCAGCAATGCCACTCTGGTATTTATTTTTTAAAAGATTTTACTTATGTATTTGAGGGGGCAGTGAGCAGGGGGAAGGGCAGAGGGGGAGGGAGAGGGACAAGCAGATTCCACCTTGGGGCTCAGGGCTTGATGTCAAAACCCTGAGATCATGACCCTGCTGAAACCGAGTCAGTTGTTTAACTGAGATATCCAGGTGCCTTCGTTATTTATTCAAGGCAAATGAAAATCCGTGTCCACATGAAGACTTGAACATGGATGTTCATAGGAGCTTTATTCTGAATAACTAAAGACTGGAAACAACCCAAAAGTTCTGCAGTTAGGGAATGAGTAAGCAAATTGTGGCTTATCCATAAAGGGAGTGTGGCTGTGCAATACACATAACACAGACAGATCTTAAAAGCTTAAGACTAAATGAAAGAAATCAGACACAAGAGACACATATTTTATGATTTCATTTATATGAAATTCTAGGAAAAAAACAAAACTTTAGTGACCGAGACAGACTGCCAGGGGCCAGGAGTGGGAGGACAGGGATTGACTGCAAAGGAACATAAGGGTTTGGACGAGCGATGGAAATGTTCTCGATCTTAACAGTTAGGGGTAGTTATAGGACTGTGTACATTTGTCAAAACGCAGCCTCCGTGAATCAAATAGATACAATCAGCAATCACAACATAATGATCAAGGTACAAGGAATAAATCTAACAACATGTACAAATCGTCATGAAGAAAACTATAAAGCCATGTGAAAGATTTGGCAGAGACGGTTAATGCCCAGCAAATATCCCATATGCTCCCTCACGTTTCACAGCCTCCTTGGCAGTTACATGGCGGCCAAGTGACAACAGACTATGAGAGGAAGTGAAGTGTGTCACTGCTGGAGAGAAGGGGTTCATAATCACTCATCTCTTCCAGTTGTCTCTGGTCCTCCCACAGTGATCAGAGGACTGGGGGGTTCCAGCTGATATTTGTGAAGACAGGGGCTGCCTGGCCTGCACAGGAATTTACTTGAGCTGGAATAAACCCTTATTGTGTGAAACCATTGAAATTTGGAGCTTTTTCTCCAAATTTCAGCGGGGCAGCGAGGGCTAATTAGCCTGAATAGTAAAAAAAAAAAAAAAAAATTTAAAGAAGACCCAAGTTGGGGGGAGAGTTGTGTTCTGTTCATCCATAGGAATGTAACTATTAATATTTATGTAATTTCAAATGAGTCCATTGAATTCTTCATGCATCTTAACAAAGTGATTTTATAATGTATATATGATAATACAGAACCTAGAGTAGCCAAGACATTCCTTAAGAGAAAGAAGGTGGGGACTTGCTCAACTAGGTATCAACATACTTTATAAAGCTATAGTGACTAAGCACGGTATCATTAGGACAAGGATAGGCAAACTAATAGTACTGAACTCAGAGCCTCCATATAGACCCAGAGATGAAGTGTAAGTGACAGTGCAAATTACTAGGAACAACTGGTTGTCCGTATGGGGCAAAAATGAAGTTGAATTCTAGCCTGACAACAGACCAAAGTTAGGTCAGGTAGGTTAAGCAACACTTCACATTTTTACAAATTAATATAGAAGAATATCTTTAAAACAGCAGAGGCAGATGGGTTTCTTAAGCCAGCAAAAAAGACACTAAAGAAATACTAGACATTTTAGAAAATACATTGCTAAACTGGGCCTCACTAAAATGTAAAACCTCTGCTTATCAAAACCAAAAAAGTGAAAATAAAAGCCATAAATAGGAAGAAGACATTTGTAACATCTCCTGAACAAAGAATGTGTTTCCCAAATAGACATGTGTGTGTGTGTTTGTGCGTGTATGTGTGTGTGTTTGGGGGGGGGAGTAAAGCTCCTACAAATCAATAACAAGATCATGGGAAATCAGGCAAAATACATGAAAAAATATTTCTCAGAAGAGGAAATAGGAATGGCAAATGAATATGTGAGAAAACATTCAACCTTACTAGTAATTAGGGATTTGCACATTAAAACATACTCAGATATCACTAGATTGGGAAAAATAACAGAGTCTGATGATTCCACTTACTGGCAAGAATGTGGAGCAAGAAGAGCTCATACACTGCAGCTGGGAGTGTAAATTGTCAGAACTACTTAAGACAGTTTGGCCTGATCTTGTAAAGCCAAGGTTAATTCACCCTATGACTCCATTATTCCGCAACTGGACGCAGAGCCTAGAGATCTTTTTACGCATCTTTCTCTGGAGCCACAGACAGAACATTTCGTTTCTTTTCTTTCTTTTTTTAAGATTTTATTTATTTATTTGACAGAGAGAGAGATAGAGAACACAAGCAGGGGGAGTGGGAGAGGAAGAAGCAGGCTTCCCGCTCACCCGGGAGCCCGATGCGGGGCTCCATCCCAGGACCCTGGGATCATGACCTGAGCTGAAGGTAGACGCTTAACCACCCGAGCCACCCAGGCGCCCCCAGAACGTTTCTAGTAGCAGTGTTTATAGTAACGGGAGCTGGAACTGACCGAAATAGCTAGCTCCAGAAGAATGCCTATGAAAATGGGGGGCATATCATACATTGGAATGTGATGCAGCAGTGAAAATGAGTTAACTATGCTCCTTGCATCAACATGGTCTCAAAATTACAATATTGAACAAAACCAGCAAATTACTGGAGACCATATATGGCAGATAGCACTTACGCAAAGCTCAGATTTTTACAAATGTACTTAGTGGTATAGGAAAGTGGAGCGGGCAGGCAATGAAAAGGTAGGTCATTTGTAAAGAAATGGA
Organism: Mellivora capensis; assembly: GCA_004024625.1. Classification (NCBI taxonomy): domain Eukaryota; kingdom Metazoa; phylum Chordata; class Mammalia; order Carnivora; family Mustelidae; genus Mellivora; species Mellivora capensis. Next base: position 15,469 of record PISX010005685.1, on the reverse strand, counting down.
AAACAAGAAAATGAACTAAAACTCGGTCTGCTTTGTCCCCATACATCAACAATTCTGAGTGTTATTGATGAAATTCTCCTCCTTGCAAAGACAGCTACTTCCAATTCCCACCCCTCCCCCAACCTTGGTAAGCAACTGAGTATATGGTTGAGAGACATTTTATTTTGCCGATAAAAGTATCAGGAAAAGTAAGGGAAGGAGAGAAAGTTCAGATGAGTGGTTTTCCTTGGAGAGAGGGAGATAGATACAGTTGGGGACCAGCACCAAGGCCTTCAAAGGAATTCCTTGTGCTCCGTTTTTTAAAACTGAGTGACTGGTACATGGCTGCTTATATTCTTAATGTCTTATTTATGTACTTATTTTATGTATGTATTATGTGTTTATTTATATCTTCTTCTGTGTGTATGAAATTTCTACCCTCAGGAGAAAGAAAATTGGAGAAGCGGAATCTGCAGGGCCTGGGACAGGGCTAGATCCAGTGGCTCTGTAGGGCCCTGGAAACTCCAAACTCAAGAAAGAGTAAGACGTGGTTCAGAGAAGGGTCAGAGAAGGATGAGCCAGGGGACCCCAGTAGCAGGGGTCCAGGCTGAAGCTCAGGGGCCTGGGGGCCCGAACAGAGGGGGAAAACCGGGGGAGCCAAGGGCATGGGTGAGGTCTCCAGGAAGCATGTGCACAGTGAGAAGAGGGGGGCCCAGGGGTGGTCTGGAAGTACCCGCCCTTGAGGACAGAGAAGTAGCCCTCTCGTGCTGAGGCTGATCAGAGGTAGAACAGAAAGGCAAGAGCGGGGTCTCAGCAGCCCCGGCGAGCTGGGTCAGCGGGGTCCCGCTATGCGGGCAGCAAAGCTGCCCCTGAGGGTGCAGGGAGGGCCACCCATGACCTGGTCTGGGGCCACCAGAGGCAAGGAGGCGGGAGCCAGATTGCAGTGGAGGAAGAAGTGACTGGAAGGAAGGGACATGAGGGTGGGGAGTAGAGAGAGCTGAGAGATAGCTCTCCAAGTTTGGCTGAGAAGCTGAACACCAGCAGCTGGGAAGAAACAGAGTTGAGGGAGGGATTTTGTCAAACTTTGTCAGTGTTTTTTCACAAAGGTCATTCTGGCTTATTGCTGTGAAGGTGGAAAGGGTGCTTTCTAGGCCTGCACCCCCCCACTCCCAGGCTGGCAGCCACTGGCAAGGCATCCCAGCAAGGGGCACACCTGGTGGGGGGCTGCCCAGCAGAGTGGGGAGGGAGTATTGGATCCCGGTGTTGTTCAGAATTGCTGGTAGGTGGTGATGATGACAGATAAGAGAAAGCAAACTGACTTTCGTCATTTTTATTCTCGCTTTAAAATTTTTCCAGACAACACAAGCTTTCTTGCTTGCACCCGGACAGACTGCTCCTTTTAGCCCCTTAGTGTGGCACCGGCGGAAAGGGGCAGGTGTGGGGTCCCCAGGACCCAGTGTGCATCCTGACCCCGTCACATTCCAGCTGCATGGTTGGGGGCAAGTTGCTTGCCCTGCTGAGCGTCTTGCCCTTTGGCTCACTGTCACTGAGGTGAATTCTGACTAGTCAGGGTGGTGTGGGTAGAGGGAGAGAAGGGGAAGCACCCAGCGACTGGCACAAGGTGGGTATTTACTAAGTGTCCTTTTGGAATCTGGGAACAGAGAAGACAGTGCCTGGTGTCGCCTGCCCGCCTGCCCCCATAGCCCACAGTGGAGGAGAAAGGCCCGGTGCAGGTGCTTGGGGGATTTGTCCTGGGTGGGCAGGGGTGGTGGGTGTGGGTGACTATCATTGGGACCATCCAGGTGCACCTCTGCCCGCGAGGTTTGGCTGGAATCCATCACTGTGGGAAAGGCTTCCCCGTAGCCTCAAAGGCCAGGCCCACGAGCCGCCTCTGCCCTCCCTGCCACCAGTCCCTGAGGAACCACACTGCCTGGGCCGCAGAGGGCAGTTGTCATGGGGACACTGGGCCTGTGGAGCTACCTTCTTAGCAACGGGACTCCGAGGCCGGTTCCCATGGAAACAACATCCACTTGGCAATCAGTGATGGGGACCGGGTTCCCTGCCCTTTTCTGAGGACTTCCCCTCCTCCTGCAGGCGGCCACATGGCAGGCAGTCCCCGCTCCAAGCCGGGAGCCCTGGGGACTTCACCTTTCCAGCCACAGATGGCTGCCTCTCCCTATCCAGCAAGGTGCAGGACTGGTGGGCACCCTCCACAGCCCCAGGAGGTGGGGGAGGGGGTAAGGGCAATGGCCTGAAGGCTTCACAGAGGGTCTGGGGGCCAAACCCAGGGACCCTGCCTGTCAGCGGGGAGCGGGTGCCCCACCTCCCAATGGCAAAGCCGCCCATCCCGTGTGCTCTCCGATTCCCCAATCTGTACAGGGGCCCAGCAGCTGTGCCCCATTCTTGGCCACTCTGAAACCCTCCATCCTGGCCATGCCTCCCTACCCCAGCCATCACCTTTGGTCCCCTAGCCACCCTCTGAGGGCCCATCTGATCAGGCTAAGGTGGCATTTCCCACTTCAGTATCCCACTGGAGTCCACATGCACAGTGACTGTCCTCCTTCCCCTTCAGGGAGCACCAAGGAGTCCCATTCCTAGCAGCTGGTGGGGGCAGGGTCTGAGTCAGGGTCTCACATGTCCACCAGCTGACAGAGGACACACACGCTCATTCACACTCCTTAATGACTCACTAGCCCATAAACAAAGCACACCTGCACCCACAGCCAGCCCTCTCACACTCCTTCACATCTTGGCTCCCCTGCTCTTGGGGTCACAGGTTTGTGCCTCCCAATTGCCCACATGTGCTCTAGGGGCTGTGCCCTCCCCACTCACCACAGCCTGGCTCTTGAGCCCTCCAGCCTACCCTACTGACCTCTCTTCTCCCAATCCCTGACCCCTGAAGAAAACAGCATCTGCTGGTATTTTTTTATTTAAATAAAATATACAACACGGTGCATTTACCGTTTTCTGTTTTAAAAGTGGTAGATTTGAAAATTGCTTGTGGGGGTTTGGGGATGGGTCGGCCCACCCACTGGACCTGGTTTCCCCAGTCTCTGATGAGTGGTTGGGCTGGGTCAGAGCTTTTATAAAATGCGTGTGTGCGCGTGTGCATGCATGTGTGCAGAGAAGAGGGTGGTGAGGCCAGGCCCTAATGGCAAGGGGGATGGTCCTCATGCCTCATGCCCCTGCACCCTCCACCCCTGCTCCTCTCCCTTCCCCCACCCCCTCCAGGACTAGACTGGCTTTGGACCAAGTCTTATGGCCTTACTTAGTTGGGGGGGGCGGGCAGACTCAGGTGGAGGCTGCCACTTAAATCCTTCCAGCTCTGAAAACTCCCTGGGCCCAAGGAGCATTCTTAAGGGGCATTCTCCTGCCCAACAGAGACCCCAGCTGGGTGCTTAGTCTCTCCCCAAGTTCCCAGGAGCCCTCACTAACCTTCTGTCCTGGATGACTGCCTCCCTCTCATGTGGCCCATCCATGGCCTGCCCCAATCCCAGGACAACTCAGGACCAAATCTGATCTTGACTTCATTCTGGCTGGAGCATGGAGAGGGGTTCTGGATGGACATGGCAGGACCCGCCCTCCCCACTGTGCAGGTCTTGGCAGCCAAACCTGCTCCAGCCTGATAGGCAGGCGGAGGCAGACCACTAGCCTTAGCTCTGGCAGGGTCTGGTTGGAGGAGTGTCCCTCAGGAGGCATCTGAGCTGCTTTCACATCAGCCCCCATTCTGAACCTGCTCTGGCTCCCAAGTCCCTTCAGAATCAAGGCCAGTCCCCTCCAGCTGCCCTCCAACACCTCTGGATCTCCACCCAAAGCCCTCTCTGCACCTGCACCTCCACCTCGGTTCCATCCTCACTGTGTCCTCCAACCCACCCCGCTCCCCTTTCTCGCTTCCCCCCTTCTCTTACCTTTCTTTCCTCTTCCTTCCTTCCTCCTAACTCTTCCCACCTCTCAAGGCCTGGCTCAAGCCCGCGGCTGGCCACAGGAGGCCCTTCAGGAGGCCCAGCCACCTCCTGTGTCCTGAGATCATAAGGTCCTGGAGCCCTCGGCCAGGGTTCTCTGGGCTCTCACCATAGCTTGTTGGAGCGGTGGGCTGGGCACATGAGGGAACAGAAGAGACGTGATTTATTGAGCACCTACTATGGTGTGTGCCAGGTGCGAGGCTGGGCATTTCACATCTGCTACTTTTCTCACCTGGTCCTCATAGGTTCTTGTGAGGTGGTACCATAATCATTCCCATTTTACAAGCGAGGGAACAGACTCAGGTCTGATAGCTAGCCCAAGGTCATACAGCTAAGAAGTGGCAGGACTGGGATTTGAACCCAGGTCTGAGTGCTTCCAAAATCTTGTCTCTTCCCACACCAGCACGCCTGGGGACTCACTCAGTCCCTCTCAACAGTTGCTTCCAGAAGGGACATAGGATTTGGCCTCAGGCCGTCATGGATTTAAATCTCCGATCACTCCTGGCTCTGCCACTCCTAGTTACCCGATTCTGGAAAAATGGCCTCAAACTCGTTTCCTCGCCTGTGAAATGGGGAGAATCAAAGTACCTACCTCATGGTCTTTGTGAAATTGAAGGAGTTAATGTGTGTAAAGTGCTAAACCAGTGCTTGGCACAGAGAAGACTCAATAAATAGAAGTTCCCCTCACCTCCCACCATACAGATGGGAAAACGGAGGGCCACGGAGGTGATAGGATGTGCTTGAGGCCCCACAGGGAAGGAGGGGGTCTTCTGCTTCCAGGTGGTGAGACGTCGGGCTAGGACTGGACTTGAGACCAGAGATGGTGAGGAAGGGAGCCTGCTGAGAGGTCTTGGGGTCCTCTTCCCTGAGGACTGGAAAGAACACTTCCCCAGACCCTGTGGTGCCCAGCCTGAGGGCCAGGGCGGGTTGCTGGATGTAAGGTGATCTGGGTGTCCTGGCAACATGGGGTTACAATGTGCACACATGTGAGTGGCTATCTACACGGCTCTGCAGAGCGCTACATAGCTATACATATACACATCTTACATACATATACATATACATGTTCATGTTCATATACATATCTTGCTAAGTTTGCAGTAGAAAAAAAATGCAAGACTCTCAGGGCCCTGGCCCCATTTTGTCTCAAGGACTCAGGTGACTGAGGCTCCCCAGGAACATATCCAGGGGCAACCCCTTCCTGTGGGGGAAAAGGATGACCCCCGCAGAATGGGGCTCCAAGTTCACAGCTACGGGCCTGGTGGTGACTGTTGCCCTAAAACGGATACAATAACAGATCTGCTCTAAGAAATCCCAAAGGTGGGTCACCCCTGCCACCGTCAAGCCCCAGAAACACCCCCCCCTGCCTTCTTCTGGCTTTTGCCTTTGGGCCCTGCCTGCTTCCCTCCCGCTCCCTCCCTCCCTCCCTCCCTCTAGTGCTGAGTATTAAAATAGTCTATAAAAGCAAGTGACCAAAAATCTATAGCTCTAAGAATACCTGGTTATTTTCTGCTGTCTTTTGTTTTTCTGGTGTGGGTTGTTCTTTTTTTTTTTTTTTAATGATAATTATTATTGTTATTGGTATATCTCCTAATCACAGTTAAACCTGAAGGAAGAAAGAAGGGAAAAAAGAAGAGAGAAGAAGGAAGGAGGGGCCCCGCTCATAGATTGGACGGCAGTTTGGAGCGCACTGGCTCAGACCTGGCCCCAGGTTCCCTCTGGGGGGCAGCAGTCAGAGGGGGCCCCCCAGAAGAGGCGGCTCTTGCCCCAAACAAAGAAAGAGGGGGTGGCAAAGAACCTGAGGATGTCTTCCGAGGCAGAGTGACATGCTGGCCGGGGACGGCACCATAGGGCCTCCCAGGGGGAACGAGGCCCCCGCTGCCCCCGCTAGCGCCGCCGGCCCTGGGAACGAGCGGGAAGGCTGCCACGGACTCCCCCGAGGAGTGCGGAGAGGCTCTGCGGAGAGTCTGCGCCCCGTCCTGGGGCAGGGCCGGCTGGGAGGCTGAGATGAGCTTGAGGTCCTGGGTGAGGCGGCCCGGGGTGAGGGGTGGCGTGCCGCGGCGCTGGGGTACCTGGGGAGCTGGGGGGCTGGAGGCGGGCGGCAGGAGCAAGGAACCGTGGGAGCCGGAGGCCCGAGGGGGGGCACTTGGGAAAGTTCTCGGGGGGCCGGGGCTGTGGCCTGGGGGGCTGAGACCTCCGCGGGGGGGGAAGGCTACGGGAGAAGCCCCCCCGGAGGCCCCCGCCACGAAGGACGGCCGCTCGGGTTGCCGCGGGGGCGTCTCTGGCGTACTTGGCGGGCCGGCGGCCAGGCCGGGGGACAGCTCCCCAGGTGGCTGGCCCAGCTGCCCGGGGCTGGCCGACGGGGACCGGGAGGACGGCGGGGGCGGCAGGAAGTGCTCCGGGAGCCCCAGGCCCCCCCGGGCCCCCGGCAGCGGAGGCGGCGGCTGGTTGGCCTGCGGCGAGCGGGCGCCGGACTGCAGCGGCGTGAGCAGCGGAGAGTCGGACGAGGACAGGGAGCCGCCCAGCGCCTTGTGGAAGTGGCCGAAGCCGGTGGCCGCGGTGGCGGCTGCGGAGGCCGAGGGCGTGGGAGCCGGGGAGGAGCCGGACGAGGGCAGGAGCGGGCTCAGGCCGGCGGGCGCGGAGAAGCCGGCCAGCTGCTGGATGTGGAAGGAGGAGGAAGACGGCGTGTCCACCTGCGACGGGCTGCTGGCGGGCGAGGCGGAGCCCAGCGCCGACGGGATCAGGGACTGCAGCCGCTTCAGGTGCCGGGGCGTCTGCCCGGCGCCGAGGCCGCCCAGCCCAGGGCCAGGAGGGGGGCGGAAGATGGCGGCGGGCAGGCGAGGGTGGTGGGTGAGCGCGATGGCCACCGAGGTGGTGGCCGCGGCGGCCTGCAGCGGCGCCTGGATCAGCGGCGTCCAGATGACCGGCGTGGGGGTCGGGGTGGCGGAGGCGGCGGCCTGGACGCGGTGAGCGCAGTGAGCCATCTCGCGGTCATGCTGCACGATCTGCTGGATGATCTCGTTCTCCTGGTAGTTGAAGACGCCTGAGTTGAGGTCATGCTGGACTTTGTGGAGGAGGATGGAGTTCTTCTTGCCTGGGCCACGGAACGAGAGCAGGGGCTCAGGCCAGAGCGGGAGGGCAGGGGGTGGGCAGGGGGCTCCCCTCCCAGCCGCCGCCCGGCCCGGCCCGGTCCCCTCACCGATGCGGTCCAGGCGGTCCAGCGCCACCGTCTCGAAGGCCCGCCGCATCATGGGGTACTCCTCCAGCACCTCATTGAAGTTGTCCACGCTCAGCGAGTAGAGGCGGCAGTAGGTGTCGGCCCTCACGCTGGCCGTGCGCCGACCCCGAGTCAGCAAGCAGATCTCTGCCAGGACAGCGGGAGTGGGGAGGGGGTGCTCGAAGGGGCCTCCTGCTCGCCCCTGACCTGGGTTCCCACCATCTGGTAGGGAAGCCTGGCGGTCACAAGGCCCCATCCCCAGGGGTGACTACACTAGATGTCCCCCAAGTGGGTACCGGGCCCCAGCTCCCCACCCCAACACACACACAGGGCCACAGACCCTCACCTCCAGGCAGCAGCCAGAAGAGCCCCAAATATCACCCTCAGTATCTCTCCAGCCCATTCCCCTGTCCCCCTAGGGCTCCGTGGGCCACCTCACCTCCAAAGTAGGAGCCATCTGCCAGCTTGGTCTCCTTGTTGCCCTTGGTGAGCACACTGACCACGCCGTGCTGGATGAAGTACATCTTCTTGCCGATGGTGCCCTCACGGATGATGTAGTCCCCGGGCTGGAAGACCTCGAAGCGTAGCTTGGTCAGCATGGAGGTCACGAAGTTGGGGTCTGCGTTGGCGAACAGTGGCATGGAGGCCACCAGCTTCCGGCAGTTGAAGTTGATGATCTCCTAATCCCCAGACAGGGTGGAGAAGATGAGGGAGCCGCCTTGCAGGAGGGAAGCTCCCCTCCCTGGCCACCAGCCCCCGCCCCCACCCCCCCGGCCCCCCACCACGTACCTCCCTCAGTGGCTCGCTCAGCTCGCCCAGGATGCTCTCCTCATCGAACATCTTGCCCTGGTAGCGGTGCTCATAGTAGTCGTGGATGCGCTGCCGTGTGTCGGGTGGGAGTTTGTGGAAGGACATGTACTGCTCGACCTGCTTGTACTGAGTCCAGGGAGAGGGAGAGAAGGAGAGGGTGTCACCTCCTGAGGGCCTGGGCCCTGCTGCTGACCAGAGCTGGCACGGACCCTGTGGGCCTCCTTGGCCCAGCCTGGCTCCTCCATGCTGAGATCCTCAGTGGGGGTGTGCCCCAAACCATGGTCCTGACTCCCAGCTGCTCCATCAGCACGCCCAGGGCTCTGGAGGTGGCAGGGGACAACAGGGGCTATCCAAAGCCCCATTCCAGGCCAACCGACCAGAGTCCATCAAGTTTCCTCCACCCTTGGCTCTTTCCTGTGTCACACTGTGGACCAGAGAAGGCTCACGGGTCCTGGAGGAACTCTTTGCTACCAGTGATCACAGTGGCTGGGCAGCAGGGTTGGGTTATCGGGACCCAGAGGCTGAAGTCGGGATGCCTGACTCGTCATACGCTGTGTATCCAAACACGGCCCCTGGCTGGCTCCAAGTCATTTTGTGGAAGAGTGACTCTCGCCCACGGGGATGGCCACAAAGGGATGGCCAGGGTAGAACAAGGTCCTTAAGCAGAGGTTGGGGATAAGAGATTTGAGACCTGAAATGCCCAGGGCTCAAGCAAATATGAAATGCACCCATCTACCCCGGGGTGAAGTTGTGGAGGCTGCTCCAGCATCCTGGGACTGCGGGTGCAGAGTGGGGGTCCACAGGGGCATGTTAGGCAGAAACAGAGTAGGCAAGAGCAGAGTTTTCCTACACTGAGATGGAAGGGAAATTCCTATACCCCAGGAACAAGCAGAAGAGGAGAGCCTGTTTTCACACATTGGTGCTCCCATGAGACGGGGACACAGTATGGCTGCAGACAGATGCCAGCAGGCAACCGAGGCCTGGGAGATGAAGTTTCCATGCATTCTTCCAGCCAAGCTGGCTCTGTCTGCTCGAGGTTGTGCCCAGCCCCAGGAGACAGGGACTTTCCTGCTGGCTATGGGAATAGGGGCAGAACAGCTAAAGCTGTATTTTAGAGAATTCCCCATGCCTGGAACATCCATAGTGGTGGGGAGGCAGGGTCTGGAGACGGGGCGGGAGTTGGAAGCTGGCTAAAGTGATCTAGGTGAGAGCTAGAAGTGGGGACCAAAGGGAGGTAATACATTTCAGAGAGATTTATGGGTGAATCATATTGGAGAGCCATTAGCTAAAGAACCAAATAAAGACAACTCTCAAATGGAAAGTCACAAGCAGCTTGACTCTGCCCTCGAATGAACTTGGTGCTTTTTCTAAACTATCCCTTACTGGAGTCCCGACTGAGCCCCCATCCTGGTCCCACACCGAGCCCTGATCCTGGTATCACACGGAGTCCTGACCTGGTCACAGGCTGGGCCCTGATGCAGGCCCACATTGATCCCTTCCCTGGCCCTGGCCTAAACCCTGGCCTTTATAACCTGACTCCTCCTCTCCTTCCCCTTTCCAACCCCCTCACTCCTAACCCAGAACCCTTTGTTCTAATCAGTCTGATTTCTTTCCCACCCATCATGCTCATCATGGTGGCTAGCCTAGAATTCTCTTCTACCTTCTTTCTCTGCCTCCCCAAACTGCCCCTCCCACCCTGTGCTGGCCCTGCAGAGTCCTGAACTTTCCTTCTGGCAGCATGGGACCTGGGCCTCCATGTCTCGGTCACCCCAGCAAGGGACAGCACATGGGGCAGGCAGGCAGCCAGTTAATCAATACACACTAAGCCCTGCTAAGTGCCAGACGCGACCCCGGCAATTCAATGGGGAGGGACAGACCTGGGTCCTGCCCTCACGGAGCCACCACCTGGACAGGCAAGACAGGGACACTGAAAAACAGACTGCACAGAGGAACCAAATATGACAGGAGTCCCAAGTGTGGTGAAGGGGAATTAGAGGGCACCAGGGGTTCACATGATGGGTGGGGCTCACGGGGTCAAAGAAAGCTCACCAAGGTGAAGTGCAGGCGGAGAGGTGGAGAAGCGGTCGGGTGAAAAGGAGCGAGGAGCGTTCCAGGCTAGTGTCTGTGCCAAGGCCCTGTGGCAGGAGGGCACATGCAAGGAGCAGGCCTGGTGAGGCTGGAATAGAGGGCTGTAGGGCCCATGGCATGATCTGGGCATGAGAAGGGCAGGGGCCAGATTATGCCCCTAAATGCCAGGCTGAGAAACCCCACTGCGGAGTTCCTCTGCATCTACAAGTAACAGGAAGACTCTGACGAGTTTTAAGCAGGATGATATGATCAATTTTACATTTTTTAGGTGCCTGATCTATCTGCCATGCAGAGTACAGAGTGGAAGGTGCCAGATGGAGCCCATTTAGCCAATAAACATTGAATAGCCTACTCCAGGCTCTCACAGTCTTAGCGGTTGGCACACAGCACTCCCTCCTCATAAACCCCATGATATGACCCCTTCTCCTTGCTGTCTCCATCTTACAGATAAGCAAATGGGGCACAGAGGTGGGAAGTAACATGCCCACACTCCATGGACAGCTGGGTATATCACTTGGGCCCCACTGCACAGGGAGAGCTAGAAGGACCAGCCAGAGGGGGAGGATGGAAATCCGAGAGTGTGCAATTACAGAAACCAAGTGCCAAGCCAAGAAGGGAGTGATAACTGTCAAATACCACTGAGATGCCCGGTGGGTGAGGGGGACCCAGAGGGAACCACTGGCTTTAGTAACGCCAAGGGCACTGGCGAACTTCAATCCATGGGCTGAGCCACGGATTCAGCAATCATAAACAACATGTGGTTTTGTTTGTTTCAGGAACTTGCCCACGAGAAAGAGGCGAGCAGCCGAGGCCAGAGGATGTAGAAGGCAGAACACGTCAGGGGTCTGGTGGGGGCCCACCCCGGCTGCCAGCCCGTGCTCCCTGGGGACCGCGGGTCAGGTTCTCCCGAGCCAACCCAAGAGGGACCCCAGCTTTCCGCCCTACCTTTTCCTGGTACTGGCGCCGGGAGGAGTCCAGGGACTGGATGAGGGCCGTGGCGTGGCCGATGAACATGGCATAGCAGGTGGCACCCACAATCATGCTGAGCATGGTGAGCCAGACGTCCGACATGCCCACAGGCGCCTGCCGTCCATACCCGATGCACAGCATGTGGCTCATGGCCTTGAAGAGTGCGTACGAATACTGCTTTCCCCAGGAGTTGTTCTGCGGACAGGTTAGAGGGGGTGCTGTGAATGGCCGCCACTCTCCCTAGCAGCTAGAAAGGCCCCTGCCACCTCTCACCCCAGCCTAACTCCTCCCCAGTGGCTGAGCCCAGGGAGGCCTTCCAACCTTGCTGCTGGCTGAAGGCCTCGGGTGAGGAGCAGGAGGCCCACAGTGGTGACCTGAGGTGACAGTGAATCCCTGACTTGGGCCTTTCTCTTGCTCTGGGGGGGCAGGGATCTCTTGCTCTGGGGGGGGGCAGGGATCAGTCCCCAGCAAAAGGAGGGGAGCCAGTCTCACCCCCTCTGACTTCTCAGTCCCCATAGGGCTGCCTAGAGCCCCCCTAAGCAGCCAAAGTCTCCAGGCTGAGCCACCCTGCTGTCCTCCACTTGCTGAAATAGCTCTATCCCCCCACCCCCACCCCTGCAAACTACTGCCAAGTGAAGCCCATTTCCCCACTGACCTCAATTATAAAACCAGATACGCTTCCCCTGGGGGGACAGGCTCCGGCAGACCGAGCCAAAAACACTGTCCTCGTTTTGGGTGAGCAAAGTCTAAGCGCTGCAGAGCTAACTCGCCTCCTGGGTAAGCCCTGCTGGAATGGGTCCGGGGGCTGAGGGCCCCCTAGTCCACCCCCACCAGGAACTGGGCTGTCTGGAACAGACACTGCTTGGGGGCAGGAGGGAGGAAGGGAGTGAGTGAGGCTCCTGGCTATTTTTGTCTCCAAAGCCAGTCAGTGTCTTAAGGAAGTCTCTGTGTGGGAACGCTGGGCGCAGAAGGGCCATCTCCTGAATTTAGTGCGTGTGTGGGCCTGTCACCCTCACACAGAGGAGATTGTCCCTGAAGAAGAAGCTGCCAGATGAACCCCAGCATCTGCCACCTCCCCACTGTCTCTCCGTTCATACAGGGAACATGTTAAGCAACGACGCGCAGGGCCCGCAGAACCGGTGCCCAGAGCCCCAGACCCTTCCACGGTCAGCAGGGCCGTTCCTGGCACCTGGAAAAAGGCACAGGAGCTGCCAGCCATGTTCAAGGTCACTCAGATGGTCCCAGACAAAGCTGAGCGGGTCTGGTGGCTCTCGGTGCAGACCAAGTTGGGAGGTCAGCAGGGCTGATCCCGAGGTGCCAGCCTCGGATTCCCACCTGGGCACCTGGGGTGGCCCCCAGCTGCCTCCAGTCAGGGCTTCCGGCCTTACCGCTGAGCCTCTGGGGACCAGGAAATTCAATCCATATGGCTGATTCATTTACACTTAGCTCATCAAAAGGCTGTTTTGTAAAGGCCTATTTGATGCTGAAAGATGCCTCAGGGTCTCTTTCACCTCTTTCAAAGCTGGTTTCTCCTCCCCTGGGGCTCTGGGGATTTGCCAGACCCAACCAGGCAGACCCAACCACAGAGACTGGGAGGGAGAAGGAGGGAGGCAGGGTTCACCAGACCCAAAGAAATGTTCACGGGTCTAGGGGGTCCTCACCCGGCCCAGTGCCCACTCTATCTTTGGAAGGCAGTGGGGGTGTGTGGGGTCTGTGTTATGGCTTCCCAGCCCCCATTCCATCTCCCTCTCCCCCTCACAGGGCTGGTGGTAGGGGGTGGTAAGCCTTCCAGGCTAGGGCCCTCACCTGTGCAGAGCAGTGTGTGTCTGAGAGGTGGGGGCTGGGGGCAGGGAAAGAAGCAGGTAGAGGACAGCCCAGCTCAGCAGAAGGGGGCTAGCCCAGCCTAGGCGCTGTCCACAGTGCTCCTCACAGGTTTCTCTTTCCTCGGGCTCAGCTTTTAGGGTTGGTCTGCCTCTGGGGAACCGAGGGAGGAGGGCACGAGCCCCCAGCCCAGCTTGGCCACACTTGATACTGTAAGGACCTATTTTATATTTTTATATTTTAGCCAGAGGCTTCCCTGATCCCCTTCCCCCAGGGGACTTACTTAAAAACAAGTCCTGGAAACCAGCCTCAGGTAACAAAGCTCAAATACAAGGGTGGGTCAGGCCAGGTGGAGACATCCGATCAGTGGGGGGGATGCATACTGTCTCCCCAGCTACCAAGGAGTACGGGCCCTGCCCTTTGGGAGCCTTTTGGGTGCCAATCCTAACCAAGGTGTGATAGGCTGGTTCAAATGTCTACTAGGGTAAATTGTAATTCAGTTGGTCACTTATGTGGGACCTAACATGACTGTGCAGCTTTCTCTGTGTGTTACAGTCTCATTGGCCACCTGTGCGTGGCCAGGCCCCACCGCATGGCCTTTGCCCTTAAAAGCTAGTCTGTGAAACAGAGAAGGGTCGCCCTCTCTTGTAAGAGGTCTGGCCCCGAACATTCGGTTAGATTCTTGATGATTGGCGTGAAATAAAGCTTTGCTTGACCTTCGCTTTATATCAGTCTCGCTCCTTTAATCATGGACCCATTTTTGGGGCATAACAGATATGGTCTGAGAATGGCCAGGTCTCCGTGTCCTTGGGTGAAGTCAGGGCCAAACACCAGAGCTCCTGACGGCGCAGGAGGCCAGAAGAAGGCCGGGGAGCAAGCAGGGCGCAGTTGAGGGCCCTGGGACGGACCTTTATCAGCTAGAGTCATGTGCCCATGGGCACTAAGAGGGCAGCCCAGGACCCCACGTGCTGGGGCTTGGGCATCCCAGGCTGTGGAATGCCTCTGCCCACCCATGCAGCACCCGCCCCACTCTTGCCGGGCTCTCACCACCATGTTGTTGATGGACACCCAGCAGTCGTCGGGGAAGTCCTGCAGCATGGGCACCAGGAACTGCAGGCAGCCGTCCCAGTGGCAGAGCAGAAGCATCATGCCAATGAGGTTCACTATGCGCACCACGGCGCTCGCCAGGTCATAGGTCATGTGGAAGATCTGGAGACAGATGGAAAGAAACGTTAAGATGGGTGGCCAGCCGGGAGGGAGTGGCCCTGCTCTGCCAGCCCCTGAGGCTGTTGCTGGGCACCACCATATGCGGACTTGGCAGAGCAGCCAGCCTGGTGCAGGTGCAGGTGCATGTGCGTGTGGGGTCAAGGGTGGCAGGTGGCAGGAAGGTGGCCTGGAATAAGCAGGCTGGGGGAGCCAGGGGGACAGCTCCTGGGATTCAGGCAGATGGGGGAGCCTCCCCCAGGAAGTCCAGCCCTGCAGGCCAGATATCTGAAGGGAGGGCCCCTCGCAGCCCCAGAGTGGGCAGAGAAGCTGTCTCTAGGTCATGAAGACCACAGGGAGAAGAGCTGGCCAGCACGAGGCTCCTCAGGGAACCACAGTCTGTCGTCACACCAGGGCCATTGTGTTTCCCCAGACCTGCTGCTTTAGGCAGAGGACCTACCAGTGGCTGGGCAGCGGCGGGGAGGTGGGGGGTGGGGAGAGGGGTTCTGCTCAGGGCAGCCACAGAACTGAGGGGGTAGCAGCATGGACACATGGGCTCCCCGATCACACAGACCTTGATCCCAGACCCACTTCTACCCAATTCCCAGCTGTGCAACCTTGAGCAAGTCCCTGAACCTCTCTGATTATGTTTCCTCATCTGGAAAATGACAATGAAAATTCTTACCCGAGTGGACTGTCAGGGGTATTAAATTATACATATAAAGCGCTCGGTACTATAGAAGTGTTCCACAATTTGTGAACCATTATTCCTTGATGGGTTGTTGTTAATAATTAATCTTTATGATTCGTTCATATGTATTAGTGGTCATGCTCTCCCGTATCGCTTAATAAAGCACAGAGCCTGCAACCGCAGCCCAGCGCCAGCGTGCACCTCCACTCCTGTGGCTCCTAGGAGAAGCTGAATGAAGCCTGGTGGGGCAGGGCCAGGGTGGGCACATCCCAGCATCCCTGCCCCGCCCCCAGAGCCTCTGCTTGGTCTGGTATCAACGGGGATCCCCATACTGACGGGGCAGTGAGGGGACAGAGAGCTGGAAGGAAGTCAGAGAAAGGCCTCTGGACTCTGGTCTTGTCCCGGCTTAGGAGACTCTGGGGGCAGGATGGGGTAGAGCTTGGTGGCTGGGGGCAGGTCATTCTGATACTAGTGACTTCAGTTTCCCCTTCTGAAATGTGGGCATAGTTTGGGGCGAGGTTTTGAAAAGCCAAACATGAATACTGCTTGTCGGTCGCGTCCAGGGTGGTGCCCACCTGCACCCGCCTTAGCACAACTCTGGATGTTCCAGCCAAAAGACGATGGAGCCTTTCCAGGATGAAGTGGACCCTGGAAAGGTTCAGGGAGGGTGGCGGTCCATCACCCCCGTGGCCCTGGTGTCAGAGGGACAATAACACCACATCTGAGTGG
>PISX010005684.1:26459-105433 GCA_004024625.1 Mellivora capensis | reverse complement strand
CCCAAATGGGCCCCAAGGTAAGATTTGTGAAGTATACAAGCAAAAACAGACAAACAAAAAGACTGATAAAAGTATATGACAAGAGAAGAAAAAAATATATACATATATATGTAGAAGCGAAACAAACAAACAAAAAGAGAACCTCGTCAAAAAGAACCCCAAGTATAAGATTTATATACTACCAGAACAAACACAAATACACAGAAACACTGGTGGAAGAAAAAGAT
The DNA here is from genome assembly GCA_004024625.1 of Mellivora capensis. Classification (NCBI taxonomy): domain Eukaryota; kingdom Metazoa; phylum Chordata; class Mammalia; order Carnivora; family Mustelidae; genus Mellivora; species Mellivora capensis. Next base: position 105,206 of record PISX010005684.1, on the reverse strand, counting down.
GGGAGAGTGGTTACAAATTCTTAGTGTGGGCGAGGAAGGTTATTTCGATTCTTCCTGGATGTATCTTGCTATCTTTGTTAAAGGACTCAACTTTCCTAAGATAACGGGGGATTAAAAATTGGTTTACCTATAGAGGTAGCATTGATTGGGGAAAGGGGATTACCTTGAAGTTTAACTCTATATGAATATTAAAAAATAAAAATAAAGAAAAGAATGAACTAAAGTAAAATTTTTAAAAAGTTTAAAAAATAGAAAAGCAAAAGAAAAACACGGGTATATGTATCAAAAAGTTCATGTTAAAAGGTTATTATGGAATTTGATGTACTGGACATCTCACTGTGATGGTAAATAGGCTAAAAAAATCTATATAAAATTTTTTTTAAAAAACTTTAAGTGAACCAGAATAGTGGGAACGAATTAAAAATAAAAGTTGTATCTATGAAATAGTAGTGGTTGTTCTCTTGTCATTTTGGTTCCCCCCGCCCCCTGAATGCGCGGCGCAGGCACACACATGGGGACTGCAAAAAGGCTGTTCCTGCCGGCTGCCGAGGGTCCCAGCCCCACCTACTCCCCATGCCCCCTTAGGCACTCTTGCTCTGCTCTTGGCTCAGGGGCCAAGACCTGGTTTCTCCGCCGCACTCTCTCTGGCTCAGCACCAGGGGTGTCTGTCCTCGGTCTGGGGACTTAAGCCCCTGTCCCTAACCGCCCCAATTCCCACAATTTCACCCCGCGATCCTTTGCTCTTTTTGAGTGCTTTCTACCAGACTTCAAGTTAATGCTGGTCCCCAGATGCAGGAGGCTCTCGTATTGGGGTATTACTTTCCAGTGGGTCTCCTCTGGTGGCTCCCTCCCCCTTTTGTTTATCTTCTGATACCAGTCCGACGTTCCCACTCTGCTTTACCTGCCCACTGGCGTCTTCTGCCCCTGTAGAGATCCCGACGTGTATAATTCTGATTTCAGGCTGATTTCATGGGTGATCGGAGTTCCTTGGTAGGTAATCAGCTCACTTTAGGGTACAGGTTGAAATGGCGCCTCCTCCTAGTTCCCCGCCATCTTGTCCCCCCAAGAACGGGGAAATGGAGAGAGGCAGGTGGAAGGAAGCAAACACCAGCATCTGGGAGCAGTGAGGTTGAAGCTGAGGTTGTATTTTGGTAATGGTGAGATGAAGCAGGTTTTATTTTCCAAGACCCAAGGTTTTCCAACAGCTCCCACCCCACATCTCCTTCTGCAATGTGACCTCATCTCTCTCCTGTCAGGAAGTGGGTATCTTTCTGCATGCCTGTGAATGGGGGGGGGGGGGGGGTGCTGGTGGCTACTTTGACCATTAGAGCCAGGCAGAAGGTTCCAACATCTTGGAAGGCAACCACTCTATTGGGAAGACGACTGTCCAGAAACCACCAAACTGTGAGAAACTAAACCACACAGAGACGCCCTGGGGCATGAGACAACAAAGTTGGGGAGGCAGAGGGAGGGGAATAGGAAGAGGAGCATGGAGAGACCAGACTTTAGGGGAAGAAGCTATCTTAGCAGTGGATCCTCAAGCCCCACACACTCCAGCTGACATCTCAGGGACTGGAGATAAATTCCTCAGCAGAGCCCTTCCCAAATTCTCAACCCACAAAACCCTGAGCAAAATAAAATAGCATTTGTAAGCAACTAAATTTTGGAGTAACTTGCTACACAGAAATCGATACCCAAAACACCATAGAGAGCACCGTAGGAATAAGTTAAGTCGCCCACATAAGCAATTTTCAATGGATTTTGAACTGCTAGTTCTTGTGCCCAAAAAGAGATCCTATTCAGAACCCCAAACTAAGAAACAAAAAATACCAGAACTGATCCAATTTAGGGGGGCAGGGTGGCAGGAGACCCAGGAGTTCTGCATTGCAATGCAGCATGATGCTAGAGTTCTGAACATGGTAGCCCCACAGAGAGATCCGCCAGGCTCACACAGATGTCCTGAGTGTGACCCGACTTGTGAAGGCAGCATGTGGATGCCGGTGGGAAGCTCTTGATCTTAGCCTCTACTGCTAGAGTTACTGTTTCCAACATCAGGGAGGAGTTGGAACTCTGAACCTTTAGACTGGCTTCTTCCCCTGTCTCAGTGCCTGAGTGCTGACACTTCCATTTTCTGCTTTGTTTTCCTCCCCCAACATATTTTCAGATAATCCTAACAGGTGTCTAAAAGATCCCAGCTATCTCTCACCCTGCTCCATCCCCCTTCCTCCTTTTCCTTCCCCTTCCTCTTGTGTTTTTGTTTGTTCCTTTTTTTTTTTTAAGCTGTCAGTGAACGAAGCAAAGAGAAGAAATGGAAAATTGTCTTGCATGGTTTCACACAGTGGTTGGATGATTAAACTGTGACTCCAAACTCTCTAGATTTCCATCCTAATTTTCTCAATCACTAGCTGGGGAACTGTGCCTCTGTTTTCTAAGGTGTGAAATGAATGTAATAATAATAGAAACTTGCTTGTACAATTGCTGTCATACTTAAATGATTAATATGTCATAGCTGAGCTTCAGTAACTATTAGGTCATTTTTTTTTGACAGAGAGGAGAAGGGGCCAGGGCAGAAAAAGAATCTTAAGCAGGCTCCATGCCCAGCATGAAGCCCGACTCAGAGCTCAATCTTATGATCCTGAGACTATGACCTGAAGTGAAATCAAGAGTCAGATGCTTAGCCAGCTGAGCCACCCAGACTCCCCAAGTCATGAATATTATCCTAACTAAAGCTTACAGCTTTCCAATATTCTGGAAAGAAGGAATTTAGAGACAATACCTAAGATGTACCATAGGTAATTACCCTTAAACTCATTTAAAGTACAGAACTCTTTACGCATTATTAGCCTCATAAAGGCTCATTTTAGATTTTACTAAGGAACACCTACTAAAGTGATTCAACAACACTGTGGTCACTATTCTGAAGTCTGAGCAGAAATGCTAAGGAGAGCTTTTCAAATTGTCCCCCTCATTGGGGTCAGCCAAGTTAGCAACTCCGGGGTGCCCCCCCCCCTTTTAAGTGAGTGAACCCTTAAAGAGCCCCTGAGTGATACATGTAGTCTAGTTATTAGATGGGTAGAGAGCCATGGGGCTTCCAATACTCCCAAACTGAAACTCTTCTTGGATAAGAATAGTTGGAAGATAGAAAAAAAAAAAAAAAGTCTGCAGAATGACACATTGTTGATTCATTTGCATTGTATCATAGCAAAGCTGAGAAAAAGGAGCTCATACTTGCAAAGTCTGAGTTGGTCACTGGAGGACCGCACCCAGCAAGACAGCAAGGAGGCATTCGAATGCCTACCTCTCCATGAACACACCTGTGAGTGTCCGATCTCTGATCTGTCCATCTGTAAAGCACCATTTATTGTTGTTTCTTCTGGATCACATGTAGTAACTTGGAGATTTTTAGAAAGGGTGATCAGAAAGTATAAATCAGGACATTATACAGTTATTATAGCTTTAGAAAATAGGTCTCGAGTTCAGAGAGTATAGAATTTGTGCTTCTTTTAGCAGTCTTGTTTATGAGCACATTGTATTACCCTTACTCATTTTCCAATGGTTATTTTGACAAGACTTGTCCATCTTCTACCTGAACAGATGACCACACAAAAAGCATGTTGAACTTAAACAGAAGGTATTCATTCATTAAATAGCAACTATCTCAGGGAACCCAAAAGTCTTATAGACTCATAGAAGATAAAATCTTCTGGCCAGATGTTTAAAATAGTCTCATTAACTTGTTGCACATAGATCTCAAGATAATACATAATTGGACAAAGACTTTTTATTCATAGCACCCTATTTTCATATCTGCAGGGATAAACTATTTAAAACCATTGGCTTGCCTGGAAAAGACTGGGTAATTTATGGTCAGGGCTTCCCCGAATGACAGTAGCTGGTGGCTGTAGGAGGATCCCAACCATCTCCTTGCCCACCCCACCAGTGCTTCCCTGGATCCAGGAGCGTCTTTGGGAATCAACATGGGGACCTGGAAAAATACTTACCTGGAAGTTTGCCTTCCTCTACATTCTGCTTCTGATTCCCGTTGAAATTTAGAAATGCTATTTAATATGGGAAAGGAATGCCTGGAGAAAGCTAATTTAAGGACCACTGATGGGTCTTCCTGGGAGAGTAGAATAGACAGGAAGAAAGGAAAATGGGGGAATTTTTACTTTATGCATCCCTGCGTACTGAGCATTACTGTTTTTATAACTAAAAAAATTTTTAGAAAATTACTGAAACTTTCTGGGCTCTTATTTTCTCACCTGAAATATGACGAGACCAGGCCATAGACAAAATGCTACAAAGACATCACGTCCAGCTTTTAAATTCGGCGACACCAGAAATGTTTCCTGCACAGCCACTGACAAGCACTTCCCCTTCCACATCTTGGTGAAAGGGCATTTCACTTCTGTTTCTCCTTTGCCTGGGTAACAGCTGATGTCTCACGGTTGCCCATTATTTTTGTTAGGTAATTTAATTCTTAAGACAACCCTACGAGGTAGATGTTGTTAATAGTCCCATTTTGCTGATGAGGAAATCAAGTCACTGAGCTACTACAAAGTATTCTGTCAAGTATATAGCAAGGATTATGTGAAAATGTTAACACCAAAGCAATGACATTGAACACAAGATAGTACCTTCAGTTGATAAGGATGAAAAGTCAAATACTGTATCATTCCAATACCAATGTAATGTGGTGTTTTTTTTTTTTTAGATTTTATTTATTTATTTGACAGAGAGATATCACAAGTAGGCAGAGAGAGAGGGAGAGGCAGGCTCCCCGCTGAGCAGAGAGCCCGATTCGGGGCTCGATCCCAGGACTCTGGGATCATGACCTGAGCCGAAGGCAGAGGCTTTAACCCACTGAGCCACCCAGGCGCCCCCCAACGTAATGTTAAAGAGAGCTTTCCAACACCCAAGGGAAGGGGTTCTAGAAAGAGCCTGAAGAAGCCTGTGCAATTCAAAGCTACTCCTGCTTGCTGGTCACACATTACAAACCATTGAATAGGACACTCTGACACATGCGGTCTAGGGCTAGATAAACATGGACTATAATATCACATTTGTGCACTAAAAACTCCAGCAAAACAAATCTGGGATTGAGACTGAATGAGGGAAGCATTTAAAGGACCTATTTCCACAGACGTTCACTCATCTCCTTAATAAAGGACTGACTGATGTCTGTAGCTCCAAAATTATGTGCAGATTTCACTCACATACAAATCAAGGCTCAAGCAGGACTTTTCCGGGTATGGGGGCAGGAGGAACTCCTCAAAAGCTTACAGTCTCCAAGTCAAATGTGGGGAGGACAAGAACATCAAGAAAGTTCCGGGAAAATTACGAAGCCACACCGTGTACATTATGGTATCAACGCAGGAAGGCCAGATCACTGAGGCTGAAACTTCAGTCCAGAAAGGATGTTGAATAGGAACCAAACCAGCATTTGCAGCAAAGTGCTACCTTTTTCTTCTCTAGAACACTAAGAAAAACATTAGGTCCCACTATCCAAAGGATCTAAAAAGATAATTCATGGGGCGCCTGGGTGGCTCAGTGGGTTAAAGCTTCTGCCTTCAGCTCAGGTCATGATCCCAGGGTCCTGAGATCGAGCCCCACGTCGGGCTCTCTGCTCAGCGGGGAGCCTGCTTCCCTTCCTCTCTCTCTCTCTGCCTGCCTCTCTGCCTGCTTGTGATCTCTGTCTGTCAAATAAACAAATAAAATCTTTAAAAAATAAAAAAAATTAAAAAGATAAATAAATAAAAAGATAATTCACAAAATAGAAAGCTCTAGAATGGACAAGGTTCACGCTTACCAGGAGTGAAAAATGGAAACTGAAACAAGATAGCCTCTTTTCCTATTTAATTAGCAGAATAAATTGATAATTATTATTATATCAGATGTCAGCAAGAGTTCAATGAAACAACTAGTCTCAATATCGCCCAGCTATTGTGTCAGGAATTGGTCAAATCTTTCAGGAAACCTAACACGCGATAAGTAAACAAGTGGCATAAAATAGCTTCATTTTAATGCAGGAAAAGTTGTAAGTCCAACATTGAACATCAAACACACAATGTTTCACAGTAAATTTGGACAAAAGTATGAGTATGACACAGGAGAATGGTTAGGCCAACAATGGTACAACCACACATAGAATACTGCAACCATTAAGTCACAAATGCTCTAACATAATATGGAAAATGTGTGAATAATGGGAGGTTAAGTGAAGAAGCAGGACTTAAAATTCTTCATCTGCCATGTTTATGACTGGTTTAAATACACTGAATATCAATAGAGAGTAAATAAGACCTATAAGAGTTGTGTTTGGGTTATGGGTAATTTTCTCTTTTTCCTGTAACGGTGTTATCCCATTTGTGCAATGCAAAAACAAGTAAATAAAAGGCTTGTTGAAGACTAAACAATTAAAAGAATAAAATTTCTCTGGAAAAGCTGAAATGAAGCTAAAGCTTTAATTAGCAATGATTTAAGATTTTAGGACATTAAAAATAAATCCCAAATATTAAAGCTGAAACAAATACATAATGGGAAATCTCAGGTTGTGTAGACCGGTGCCAAAACCCAGCAGGGCTGCTTCCAAGCCTGGGTAAGTGTGCCTACTCAGCAGCCTGCCATCCATGCTCTTCCCCCATGGCAGGGGCAGAGCAGAGAGCAGGCACCCAAGGTACCCTAGTTTCTGGCCCTACCGAGTGAAAGCATCCACGTCCAAGACATTGGGCTCCATCCACGAGTATATGGCCCTCTCCAGGCTAGGCTGGTCCTCCCCACAACTCTTACTCTCAGGGAACTTAACTCAGGTCACAGGAGGCCCAGGATAATATCCTACTCATATACCTCGAAGGGAGCCTAAAGCAAATAGGACCTGAAACCAAGCATATTAGCACCTTTAAAAATGGGACAGCAGAGTATCTGTCCAAGCAAAAACGCCATGAGGATGGGGCACCTGGGTGGCTCAGTCGGTTAAGAGTCCAAATCTTGATTTCGGCTCAGGGTTGTGAGATCAAGCCCTATGTCGGGCTCTGCGCTGGGCGTGGAACCTGCTTCAGACTTTCTCTCTCTCTCTACCTTTCCCCCCACCCCCAACACACACTCTTCCTCTCTCTCCCTAAAAAAACAAACAAAACACCAGGAAGACTCTGAGTTTAAGGAGTAAACTATAAACGTCAACACTCAGCAAGCCGTGACCCTGCATGCCCTCTAACAAAGAGCACTGCCACAGAGAATCAGCCTATAAAACCTGTGAATGATGGCAGGTTAAGAGTGCAAGCAAGATAGAAAATTAAGTGCAGACTGAGATTACAACTTTGTTTTTTAAGACTTGAACAAATCTGAACAGAGAATAAGCCAAAAAATTCTAATAGCTGTGTTTGAGTTACAGATTTTTTTCTTTCTCTTTTTTCGCGTGCCCAGCTTTCACTGAATGAATGGAGAGACAGGAGGTAAAAATGTCCCTAGCTACAAACTAGAAAGAGGCAGAACCAAGAATGAAACTGAAACATGCTCAGTCCCAGTCTAGAACTCATTCTACTCTCACCATACCATGCAGTGTTTCCTACTTAATAAATTTGGAGTAATTCTTTTTCTCAAGCCGGTTAGGTCGTATTCACTCTAATGTCGGAAGTAGTATGATTTTACTTTTGAATACTAGAAACATGTACCCACAAAAGAGAAAAATAGAAAAGCAATACATTGTATAATGCTGTAATTACATTTGTTTTTGGTGTATTATTTTCTCTTTCGAAGTTAGAAGTAAAGCCCAAAGAGAAACCACTTCTTCTAGAAGAAAACAGATTGGTATTTACTGCCATTTCACAGTCTGGGCAGAAGTGGGAACAGGGGAATTGCCCGTCTTTTCTGCTCTGATAGCTTCACAACACTGCTTGCCCAAAGGAGTCTGTCATCACCATGGCAACCTGGCACCAGATCCTGCCGGGAGGCAGAGAGGAGGGGCCTGCTCTCCCCCGTAAGGTTCACACTGGCCCATCTGTTCACCCTGTTCCCTCGCCTGAAACGCCCTTTCCCTTCTGCCAATGAAAACCCTTCAGGGCCCACCTCAAATCCCTCTTTTTCCACAAGGTCTTCTCCAGAACCTTCAGGAACAGTAGTGATCCTTCTCTTTAAACCACAATTGGGACAATTGTCAGCTGAGTTTCATCTCAAGCTCCAAGGTGGCCCATGTCCTGGTGATGTTGAAAACAATTCTGTGCAAGGTGGATACTCGGTCCCCTTATACAAGGTTGGCTACACGGATTTTTAACATGGTGAAATTCTGCCTTTCTTCCATACTGCCCTGAACACTACGCCTCCCACTCCACCTTCATCCCTCTTTGCCCCTCTCCCTTCCCCCCCCCCACCCTGTCCTGCAAGTCCTGGCTTTCCCTGTATGAGCCCCTTGATCTCTCCACAGACCCAGCAACTATAGGTTAATGCTGGGAGCAGCAGCAGACCTCCAGCCCCCCATTGCCCCCTCCCCATGCTAGGGTTGGCTCTGATTGGTCAAACAAAACCAGATGTTAAGTGTCTTGACTATAATCCCTTTCTTTGGAGACACTGAGGATTGGGGTGTGGGGGAACGGACTCCCCTGTCCATTAGCAATGTCTGCCAGGAATAGAGACAGGGATAGACCTGCTGAAAGAGCGTCATCTGATTAAGAGCTCTGCAGCAGGCAGCCTGGCACCGGAAGCCTCACGGGCTACTTCTCAGAGGGGAGCAGAGGCTGGAAAAAGCAGGGAGGAAGAGAGTCAAGGCAGCAAGGAAAAGAAGAAGGTTCCCACTTCACAGTGGAATTCCAGAGTTCTGCAGTTTTGAACAGACTGCCAATTTTGGTTTGTTGTTGTTTTGTTTTTTTTTTAAGATATATTTTTTTGAGAGAGTGTGGGCGTGAGGGGGGTGGCAGGTGAGGGGCAGAGGGAAAGGGAGCCAGAACCTCAAGCACACTCGTGCAGAGTGCAAAAGCCTGGATTGGGTGCGGTTGGATCTAGGACCCTGAGATCATGACCGGAGCTGAAATCAAGAGTTAGAGGCTTAGGGGACTGAGACACCCGGGCGCCCCTCCCACCGCCAATTTTAAAACAAGGAGATCTTGGCCCTTTTATTTCTTATCCATGATGCCCATTAGGGCACCATTTCCTTAAATACTCTGTGCACTAAGAATTATATTAATTATAACAACACTAAAACCAATACTTTTTACAGTATTTGTCACATGGTAGACACCATTCTGTACACTTTACATGTATTAGCTCCTTAATCCTCCAAAAAAACACTCCGAGCGTTATTTTATATAAAAATATTTTTAAATTATATGTTTATTTTAAGCACTTTACAAAGAAGGAAACTGAGGCCCACAGAGATGAAGTAATTTGGTCTCAGCTACACAACTCAGAAAGGCAGAGATGGGGTTTGAACCCCAGCAGGCTGACCGCAGAGGCTATGGTCCTCTGCTGCGCGATCTAATTCCTCAGAGGTATAGTTTGCTGGAGCAAAATGTTGTCAGCTGCATACTGAACTTGGCATTTTCCTGAGTGAAGCAAAATGAGAGCAGCTTCCTGACAAACCCCTGAACTGCACAGGCACAGTTCTCCCAAGACAGAGCAGCTGCGCTCAGTCCCTCAGAACCCCTGAGTCAGGTGTGCCCCGTGCTCCTCGGCCCTGGGGCCTGACCAGGCAGGTGCACGGATCGGCCACGTCCACACCCAAGCCCAGTTTCCACTGGGGTTCGTATCAGGACCAGCGATGAACAATAGCCACCCCCAGGAGGGCAGAACAGAGAGAAGCAAGTGCAGGGAATGCTGGGTCGAGAAGACGGGGTGAATAAGCAGAGAGCCAGCAGAACGAGCAAAGACCTGGATCAAGCCCCGAATTTTACAGCCGAGGAAACTGAGACCCAGAGCGGGGAGGGGACTGGTCCAAGAGCACAGTTAATTAATGATAAAACTCCTCTAAATTCAAGTCCCGGGGTCTCTAGGCCAGCAGGTCCCCAGATGATGCTGCATCAGGACAGCTAAGAAAGTAGGAGGGAAAGTCACAGAAGCTACTCTTGCTGCAGCAAATCTGTTTTGCTCCTGCGCCCTGCGCGCACAGACTGTTTCCCAGCCTCCCTTGCAGCTGGGTGTGGTCACGTGACGGGGTGCAGCCAATGGGATGGAAGAGGGAGGCCCAAGCGCCCCTTCCAGGCCTGGGGCTTTCAAACTTATGCTGCTGCTCTTCTCGGTACCCAGCTCCTTTCTGTGGTTCAGAGTGCAGCTCCTGTGCCCTCCTGGGTGAAGCTGCAGAGCTGTCTTTAACCTGGTCCCCGCATGGCTGGTGGAGCAGACACTTCTGCCCTCCCCGCCACCGCCAAAAAAAAAAAAAAAAAAAAAAAATCACTATCTACCCTCATCACTGCTGTGTGATGAGACAGGGCCAGTGTGGGGTTTCTTCACTCATCCTACCCTGAGGAAAAGTTCCAGCTGATCTTCCCTGTCCCATCCCTTTAACACACGCACACACGCGTGCACACACACACACATGATTGCTCCAAACATTTAACTTATAAAATGGTAATATAATGTCTACCCAACCCCACCAGTTTAGAATTGTTGAATCAAGGATTTAAAGTTACAAAATACAACTCCTTTTGTTTTATTGGACAATGGACTCATTAACCATTAGTTCAGTTTGATATTAAAAATGCTTAACTCCAGGATGCCTGGGTGGCTCAGTCTGCCTTCAGCTCAGGTCTTGATCCCAGGGTCCTGGGATGAGTCCCCCACCAGACTCCTTGCTCAGTGGGGAGCCTGCATCTCCCTCTGCCTACTGCTCACCCTGCTTGTGCTCTCTTGCTCTGTGTCAAGTAAATAAATAAAATCTTTTAAAAAAAATCAATCTAGAATTCTGTATCTACAAAGTAATCTTCAAAAGTGAGGGAGAAATAAGTCACTCTCAAATGGAGATGAGATATTTCATTAGCACACTCACAGTGCAAACCACAAGGACACGTGGGTGTCTCTGTCAGTTAAGTGTCTGCATTCACCTCAGGTCATGATTCAAGGGTCCTGGGATTGAGTTCCACATTGGGTTCCTTGCTCAGTGGGGAGCCTGCTTCTCCCTCTGCCTACCACTCTCCCTGCTTGTGCTCTCTCTTGAATGCTCTCTCAAGCTCTCTCTCTCTCTCTGACAAATAAAATCTTTAAAAAAAAAAAAAACGCATAACGCCTTAAAATTTTTTTAATTAAAAAAAATTAAATTAGAAAAAAGAAAAAACTTTACTCCTTATTCTTGGTCCACAGTAGCACACTGGGGCCAGCTTGTACCAGCTTGCCAATTGTAACATTTTCAGGAATTCCGTGAGCCAGCTTTTAAACACAGCCATTACTAAAAATTACTTCAAACAGACTTACTATTAAATAAATTACATTAAAAGCAAAGTTAACAAATGCTCAAACCCCATCCCTTCCTAATTATTTTACTACATTTTATTATCATTTATGCTCTTGGAGGTATTCCCATCTGTTGTGTCTGATGGAAATTCTGTAGAATGGAGTGCTAGTGTGAACTCTCCCCAATTCTGCATCACCTCAGGAGCTTGAAAATAGCTGTAGTGGGAGTGTTTACACCACAGAAATTAGCAACGCTACAAATCAGGGCCTTTTTCTTCTTCTTCTTTTTTTTTTCTTTTGGTCTGGAGAATCAGTTGTTAAATATTTACCACTGTTCTTAAAAGGAAAAATCAGGCTGGACATTATCCTTTTACTTATCTTGAATGGACATGGAGCCATTTGGCCTTTTGGTTAAGATGGAAATACCACCATTTTTAATTTGCACATTTTACTTAATTTAATGTCTTTCAAAAATTACGAAAATGGCCTAAGAAAATTATTTAATGTTCTCATCACCATGGAAATAACTAGGATAGATGCCACATGAAACATATTAGTGGAAATCTGCACTCATTATCTGTATGCTATTCAGAATATACATTTGCTAACGAGGCTTTCTCTTCCTTAAATTAAGAGCAACCCTTTAAAACCAAAAGCTAATATGATGGGGTAAAATTGCTGTGGTTTATATGTCAATTCTTTCACAATTGACCTATAGATTCTAAGCAATCCTAGTTATAATCCTAGCAGGCTTTTTTTATAGCTATTGAAAAAAACCTGATTTTAAAATCTATATAGAAATATATACAGAACTACAAGAAGCATTTGATTTGGCAAAAGAACAAAGAGGGTTTACACTAACTGATTTCAAAACTACAGGATAGTATGGATTACCATAGAATAATCAAGGCAATATAGTATTGGCCTAGAGACAGACAAGTGGATGGACGGAACACAGAGTGCAGAAACAGACATGTGCATATGGTCAATTGATTTTTGGCAAAGGTGTCAAAGAATTTAATGGAGAAAGAATAATCTTTTCAACAAATGGCGCAGGACAATTAGATATCCATATGGAAAACATTTTCCGGGTGTTCAGCTCTCCTTTTCAATCTGCATATTTTGTTTTATGCCATGTGCATTGGGTGGAAGAGAGAAAGAGAGGCCTAAAATGTCTATCTTCCTATATGATATGAATTTAATGTCAACCCAAGTATACCAAGATATTTTCCGTTCTAATTATTTAAATCAAGTGATCAAATGTAGGACTTATTTATCTACTGAAACTCGCTAAACTTAAAATAAAATGTGGCCAATAGCCTAAAATAAAATGTGAAATGTTATGTAATAAAATCAAATTCTTTCACTACTTAGTCATACAGGCATTTCCTTGGAATAAACTGTCAGAAACTATCTATTAAAATTGTGTTGGTAAAATAGTCTAATTCAACACACCACTTCATAGTTTAAAAAAATAAATACCAAAGCAATTAAGCCACTAATCCAAAGAACCTACAGGTTCAGGGCCAAGCCTCCAGACTTCAGCTCCACGTGTAGATTCTAATAGGTTTCTCAGTGTGTCTGTGACCACCTCGATCTCCCTGCGGCAAAACCACCAGGAGAATCCCGGCTTATATTTACATCTGAGCTTATATTTACATCTGGAAAGTGGCTAAGAGCAAAGCTCTAATAAGACCAAGGCTTCCGCTTAATCAACACAAAAACCAAGCGGTTGCTCCACAAAAGGATGGAGCAAACAAGTCAAGAGGAGTGCTCACACCTCCCAGCACTCAAGGGCAGGTCCTCTGATGATGGCCCACCTTGGACTTGGGACTCCACAGAACTTGCATATTTTCACTCAGTGACCTGGATTGCAAGCTCTGGTTTCCTCCTCCAAGGGACAGCCCCCATTTGAAGTTGGATCTTAATTACCAACACATATTTATAAAAGAGGCCTTGAAGAAAAATTACCTGAAAAGAAACATCAGCAGAAGCCTTTTCCCATAGCCACAGCTGCAATTTCTTTTCACAACTTACACGGGCACTGCTCCAATATACCTCTTAAATTATAGCACTGTGTGGATGCTCTTTTAAAAAGTTACAAGACAAAACAAACAAACAAACAAATACAAAAACAAAACCATAAAAGGCTAATACCAGCCCAGGTGTGCTGTTATGAAGTAAGGTCAACACAACTTCAATCCTACTGCGGCAGAGCTTTGCCTCCACAGTTTCAAGCTGATTTGCATGTTTCGAGATTATACTACAACATGAGACTTCCCACACACAAAATCATAGCTTTGTTGAAAAGATTAATATGGAATTGTGCCAAATTATTTAAAGATATGTGAATAGCGAGAAAAACATTATCATTAGCCGATACACAAGAAGTTAGCTCAGCACGTCCTGTATGAAAGCCTTCACAGAAACACCTTTTTCTCTGCTCGTGCTGGCCAAGCAGTTTGCATATTTGAGGCAATTTCCACGATCTGTGATGACTTCTAGAATCAAGAAACATTTCATGTCAGTTTATTCCTACTGTACTTCTCCATCACGGTAAACAGGGAGAGAAAGAGAAAGGCGTCAAAACATGTTCTCTGCACCCAAGGCAGCGATTTTCTTGGAACAATGTGTGCAGAACAGAATTGAGGCAATACCAGGAACTGGCTGACACGGATGGTTCATTGGAGCCCAGAGGACTTGCTTCATGCGCAGGGCTGAGGACCCTGCAGAAGTTGGAGACCATGAGTATGCAGTCTCCGGGGTGGGTGATTCCCCCCGGCATGGCTCGACAGCCTGGGTTTTGGATGAAGAAGGTCAATACTGGGCTCTGGTTTTGCTGAGCTGGTACCTTGGAATGTCCAAAGAGAGAAAGGAGCAGAGAGTATATAGGCAAGAGATTGGGTCAAGGGACGGATGGTATGAATTGAATCAGCAAGCAGGAAAGAAAGAGAACGGCTGTCTTGGGTCTGAGAGCAGCTGAGTGGGGGAGAAAAGGAAGCCTTTATGACCCTGGAGGTCCTGGCACAAGGTGAAGGACAGACGCACTGGGAACGAGTGCGGGGGTGCGCGAGTGGGGATGTCAGACTTGCCAATTCTCAAAGTCAGCAGCTCCTGGGCTGACTCTGTCTGGGACACCGTCCTGGGGGAGAATGGCTGCAACGGGGCAGGTGTGAAGGGGGAGGCCACTGGCAGGACAGAGACACATTGAAGCTGGAGAGTTAGATGGGCTTTCCACATGGGTGCTACATCAAATCCACTGATACTGTGACTTGACTGGAGAAGAAAACTGGACAGACATGAAAGACTTTGAGGACTATGGATATGTGACTGGATACGGGACAGAGTAGGGTTAGGGCACAACAAGCCTCCAAGAAATGCAATTTTGTATACAGATGTGAAAAACATTTTCCAGATACATTGGGAATGCAAAAGAATCTTTTCTCTCCTGCATCTGTCTCTCTATCTCTCTCTCTCACTCACTCACACACACACACACACACACACGCACATGCACACGCTTTTACTCATTTACCACGTTAATATCAGGCCCCTGACCTGTGACTCCTGGGGCATTTTTTCCCCAGCTTTATTTAGGTACAACTGACAAATGAAATTGCATATATATAAGACATAAACCATGATGATCTGATACATGTATGCACTAGGAAATGATATAAAATTGTATATATTTACGGCACACAGTGAGTTAATCTGACAGGTGCACCCACCGTGAAATGGTTGCCACAGTCAAGTTCATTAACATATTTACCACGTCACATCGCTACTGTTTTTGCTTATGAGAACACTCAAGATCTCTCTTACCAGGGATGCCTGGGTGGGCCAGTCAGTTAAGCATCTGCCTCTGACTCAGGTCGCGATCCCACAATGTGGGATTGTAGGATTGGGTCCCACATCTGGCTCTTTGCTCAGGGGAGAGCCTGTTTCTCTCTCTGCCTCTGCTCCTCCCCCTGCTTGTGCTCTCTTTCTCTCTGTATCTCTCTCTCTGACAAATAAATAAATAAATAAAATCTTAAAAAAAAAAATCTCTCTTAGCAAATTTCAAGTATACAACACAGTTTTATTCACTACAGTCATCATGCTGTATGTTAGATCCCCAGAATTTGTTCATCTTAGAACTGGAACTTTGTACCCTTGGACTAATATCTCTCCATATCTCCAACTCCCGAGCTCCTGGCACTTTACTCTGTTTCTAGGAGTTCCATTTTTTTAGAGTCCACAAATATTGGGAGATCACACAGTATTTGTCTTTTTCTGTCTGGCTTATATCACGTAGCCTAAGGCCTACCTGTTCATCCACCAATGGCAGGATTTCCTTCTTTTATACAGCTGAATAGTACTCCATCATACACACCACACCTTCTTTATCCATTCCTCCATCGCAGACACTTAGGTCATTCCCATGTGTTGGCCACTGTAAGGAATGCTGCTGTGAGCACGGAGCTATCTCTCAGAGGCACTTACTTCATTTCCCTCAGATACACTTCAGAGTTCTTAAATCAAACAACCCCACTAGATGGAGGAGCAGGAACTTCTATTGCTGGTCCCCTGATCCCTTAGCAATACTGCACCCCTCCCTCACGCTGGGAAAAATGAAGCAGATAGATAATGCTATATAAATGGTCTTCCAAGAAGAGAAACAGCATCAAAAAGGGAAAGCATGAAAAGGTTCTCCTGAGAAGTCTGAACTTTTCTTGTAATGGAAATTGGGAAACAGTACAAGATTCTGCATCTCCGAGAAGAAAAAGGTTTGGTCTCCTCTTTGCTGCTCAGCTCCCTCTGGTGGAATACTGATTTTTAAGTCTTGCCCAGGGAAATCTATGGACTCTGGAGGACTGGCCAACATTCCCCGCATGGAGATAAGATGTCTTGGGTGCATCAGGACAGGAAAGAGGAAGAAAGTAATGCGGGGGGCTGGGTGTGGGCGGGGGGAGAGGGGGAATCACAGCTGGGAAAATAAAAAAGCAGCAGCAAAAAACCTGAAGAAACAGGATCACAAAAACCTACTTTTATCACTTCTTGGGTTTTTTAGGTTTTTTAAAGTCCCTTTTCTATTATATTAAACATAGCTTATTACCTTATGTAAAATACTAGCTCTACTAAATTATGAACTCATCTTTAAATGAACTTTCCCAGGATTGGGGATAACTTTTGATTCGAAGGTGCCAAGTGCCTGAAAATTCTGCTGTAGCTTTGATGACAACCCTTAACATGTCTTTCAGTTCTGTTTTCTTCAATCTCCAAAATCATTTGCCCATTTACCTCAGGAACAACCCACCACCAGGGTCTATCCTCCTTCTTTGACAAGGAGAAAACCTTTTATGGAGTTATTGCAAAGTTTTACAGGGCACATCCATCTCTCTGCACAGTAACACACTCCAGCTGAAAACACTGTGAGTGAAAAGCAGAGGGAAAAGGTGTAGACTGGCCCACTGAGCATAAACATCAAGATTTGACAAGGTCACTGACTTTGGAAAGCACAACACGTGACACTCTCTCTGGCAGGAAACCAAAGCCATGGCAATGACCATGTCAATATGTCTGGCCTCACCTCCTGGCTAAGGAAGAATAGGGAAGAACTTCCCTCAAGCCAGTGGAGGCAGAGGAGCAGTGGGCCCTCGCATGAGCCGCAGCCCCTTCTAGGAAAAACTATAAAAACTGCTCAAGTCACCTGCTCCTCTGGGACCGAATTTCAGTCTTCTCTAGGTGATTTCTGCAATAAAATCAAAAGTCTCTCCCGACATCACACTGACCCCTCCTCCAGGTATAAACATACCCTGTAAACGTAGAGGAATGAACTGGATGGAATTTTCCGGCAGTGGTCTGAGTAGCGTCAGCTATAGTGAGAGCATTACTTACAGATCACCTGAGGCCATCGAGGGCCAAGGGAACACAGGGAATGTGGAAGCTTTAAAAGAATAATAAGGAGACCAGAGAGTGGCCTCAAGACTTAACTAGCTGTGTGGTCTTAGGCAAGTTATATCCTCTTCGGGCCTGTGTCCCAGGGAGGAGCGGAATGACACCTGTCCTAGGGCTGTTCGTCTTGGTGAGAGAGTGTGGTGTGAAGGGGTCTTTGTAGTCTGGAAGCTGCCTGCACTTGGGACTATCCAGCAGGGTTGGGGGAGGGGGGTACAGCAGTTGGGAGCTTTCCAGCTGTCTAACCTTGCATAGGTTACCTTAACAACCCATGCCTCACTTCACTCCCTGGTAAAAATGGGGCCCATGATGGTGAAACTAACAATGCCCACTTTGTAAGATGAAGTTAAATCCACATAAAGGGACCAAGAGCTCCCAAAACAGTTAGAGGAGTCCAGAGTGCTGGTTATATACACAATGGTATGTGTGGTGTCACCTTTGCAATCAATACTCTGCCATTTGGGGGCGCCTGGGTGGCTCTGTCAGTTAAACGTCTGCCTTTGGTTCAGGTCATGATCTCGGGGTACTGGGGTTGAGCCCCAGATCTGGCTCCCCACTCAGCAAGGAGTCTGCTTCTTCCTCTCCCTCTGACCCTCCCTACTGCTCTTGCTCTCTCTCTCTCTTTCAAATAAATAAATAAATAAAATCCTAAAAAACAAAAACAAAAAAAAGCTTTGCCATTTTCCTGCATTCGTCTCTATATCATTGTTTTCTTTCCTTGTGTATACTCCAGACCAGTCCTTCCATTTTGTGATCTTTTCCCTAATTTCTCAATGTCAATTATCTTCTTCCCTTCCCCGATGATAGCAGCCCAACCTCCTCTCAAAGAACCTTGAAGGGTAAGAGCCACGCAAACGACTCCCATCTCCAGCTCAGGGCTTTGCCCCAGCGGTCCCTCAGCAAATGCTCTCGCGACCTGCACCCTCCCGGCCCCCTTCCCCCGTGCACAGCCTCCGTGCCTTTCATCGTGGGGATTCATGAAAACCCAAACCCTGCCAACCCTGAACTTGCCTTCAAGTTTCCCAAAAGTCACTGATGACTACACGTTGTCTAAACACCTATAGCCATCAAGTGTGACAGTTGTCTTGATTACTGAAGAGAGAACTTATTTTTCAGTATTGAGATGCCTCCAAACTCCGTGATCTCCAGAAAGCTATGGCGGGGAGGGGTTCTGGGGCCGTTCAGTGTGACAGTTGAGAATGGACTATGACTTGAATGGTCAGAAACAACCAAGGAGACGCTTATGCTGAGTCTATAGTCTAATATCTTAAATGCAATAGGCTTTTAATAACAGTAATAATTTTTACTCTACTCCCTATCAGCAGTAAATACTGTTTTACGAAATGAGGAACGATCAGTAGCTGTTAGAATTTGCAGAACGTGGTACTGACATGCACAGCACTAACTCCAGCCCTTCCGTGCTGTCAGAGTTGGAGAAGTCACGGCATTAGGGCCCACGGCAGGAAGAAAACATCTAAAGAATTTTGGGTCAGGCTGGACACTGAGAGAGCAAGCAGCCCAGGATATCTGCTACTAAAACAGGAAGCTATAGTTAAAGAACAGGATGGAAGTTGTGCCCAGGGACACTGTAGGTCCCTTTCAGCCTGTCCATCTAGGATCACTGAAGCCTGAGAAATGGGCCATACATTTTGTACAAATTGAGTTGTACTTTTTTTCTTAGCTACCTCAAACACATTCATCAATCTCTCCATATTTAAATGTACCTGCAGTGTAGACAGATATGTCATTTACCATCTAGACCAGGACACTTTAAAAAAAAAAAAAAAAGGTTTCTTTTAAGTGAAAGGGGTCCTATTGATCATTCCAGGAGACAAATCAGGAAGCAGGGTCCCCCTGCATAAATGTCCGTGGAGACTTAATCCAGTCCCGCTCCCTTGGAACACTTTCATTTTGAGCTTCTCTCATTCATTCAAATATTTTCTCAGCACAGACCTTCCGCCAGGCCTGGGCAGGGCACAGAACAGGGATGAACGAGCCGTCTCCCCTAATTCTGCAGCGCTCCTATCTGCATTCAAAGACAACCACCACAGAGCCTTCGCCGCCCAACGTGCTGGGTGTCATCACACCAGCACAAACATCCTGACAGACGTGGTTGCAGAGAAAGGGGCTAGTCCTCCCCAAGGCCATCAACCAGAACCAGTCCCTTAGCCACTTTACAGGGAGGCCACGGGGTGACCAAAGCCCTTGAGAAGCCACAAAGCGAGGTGGATTTTTTAATCCTTTTGCTGTTGCTTCCTGAATCTCTAAGTAGGCGATGCCCACCCCCCCTTCCTCTCTCCTTCCCAGGCCTCCTGGGAAAGCTGCAGTGGGTAAGTAGCAACTGGGGGGCACGGGGGAACAATAATCTCATCCGAGTGAGGATTATTTTTACCCAAGGAGGTGAAAGACACTGGATGGCTAAACAAGTCCCTACACGTGCAGACTAGTGTGTTGCCTGAATTGCCAAGCAAAGTCTATTACAAGTAAAAAAAAAATAGCCAAAAAACCTATGATTTGGAAAAGCACTGTAAACACAGATGGCTTACAATGGGAAATACATAGTGCCCTCCCCGTTCAATTCAGAATCCCAAATGCCAAAACTGATAAATAAGATAGCCATGGGTCCGTGCGCATTTTTTGCTGATGCCGACCAAGTACGTTATGCTGATCTGTGCAATTGCACGGATGACATAATTTCTGGAGGGAAAGGCGGGAGCCAGCCATCTCGGAGTCACTAACAGGATGGACTAAACATCTGACAGTTGCTTGTTATGTAACATTACACTTGGGTTTTCTGAAAGAACAACAATAAACAGCATAAAAGCAAGCAAACTCTGGAGGTATTCTGGCACAACCACTCCACGCCTGCTTGCTGAGTGCACATCCTGTGGAAGGCGCGGTCCGCAGCGAACAAGACAAGCTCCCCGTCCTCATGGTGCTGAGGGCAAGAGGCCAGAAACAACAGAGACGTCCACCATAAATATATAATCCCAACTAATGCTTGGTGTCAGAAGAAAAATAAAACAGGGTAAGAAGTGGTCAGAGGGTTCCAGAAAGGCCCCTCGAAGGAGGTGGTATGTGAAGAGAGGGCTGGAGGTGATGAGCGAGGCAGTCACATAGTGATTTGGGGAGGGAGCAAATCGGGCAGAAGGACTTTATTTCAGCTCTCTACGAAGTAATCATTACAAAATATCTTTCCAGAACTCAATTTTCCCCACTTGCATCCACTTACGCTAATATCAATGTACATTTTGACAGTATTCATATCACTGAAATGGGGTTATAAAGTAGGAAGTGTTTGGAGAATGTGATCTGGAAACACGTATCAAAAGCTATTACAATTATCACAATTGTTTGGCTCAGTAATCCTATTCCTAAAAATGTACAGAGAGGATGTAGTCAGAAATGCACACCAAAGGAAAAAAAGAAAGAAAAAGAAAAAGAAACGTGCATATAGATTTTTATGTGGGGACATCGGTGGAGCTCTAAATTGGAGATATCTGCAACTTACAAGAGCAAGAGATTGGAAACAACCTCAAAGTCTAACAACAGAAAGAATGTGAAATGAATTACAATCTTTCTGCATGACGGAATATCAGCCAACAATTAAAAATCAAGTTTTTTTAAAGACTTTATTTATTTATTTGATGAGAGAGATCGCAAGTAGGCAGAGAGGCAGACAGAGAGAGATGGAGAAGCAGGCTCCCTGCTGAGCAGAGAGCCTGATGTGGGGCTCAATCCCAGGACCCTGAGATCGTGACCTGAGCCGAAGGCAGAGGCTTAACTCACTGAGCCACCCAGGCGCCCCTAAAAAGCAAGTTTTGTACAATATTTAATGACATGCAAAGATGCTTGTGAGAATTTTAAGGGGGAAAGGCAGAGTATAAAATTGTGTATCCAAATTATTCCAACTTGAAGTCTATAATATATTTGCATATACATATACGAAATATTCTGGGGAGAATGTGCTGAAAGGTGATTCTCTCTGGGTTGGGAGATTACAAGTGACTTATTCATTCTTTCTTTCTTTCCTTCCTTCTTTTTTTATTTATTTGACAGACAGAAATCACAAGTAGGCAGAGACGCAGGCAGAGAGAGAGGAGGAAGCAGGCTCCCCACGGAGCAGAGAGCCCGATGTGGGGCTCGATCCCAGGACCCTGGGATCATGACCTGAGCCGCAGGCAGAGGCTTTAACCCACTGAGCCACCCAGGTGCCCCAGTATACACTATTCTTAAAGGAACACTGAAGTTGTCCTAATTCTGATTCAATATTTAGGGCTTGCTCTTTGCAAAATCTTTGAGTGCCTGAAATCACTGTCAGGTGTAATCCTGTATTGAACCTGTCCAAAGTCATTGCAGCTGTTCCATTGTGTCCCTCTTTTCCTTTAATTCAGTCAAACATGTTAAATGTGCTACATGTTTTAGGCTATTGAGTATTCTAAAGGCACCTGGGTGGCACAGCTGGTTAAGCGTCCAATTCTTGGTTTCAGCTCAGGTCATGATCTCAAGGTCATGAGCTAGAGCTCCACATAGGTCTCCAGGCTCTGCACAGAGTCTGCTTAAGACTCCCTCTCCCACTCCCCTGCCCCTCTTGCATGCACTCTCTCACTCTCTATCTCAAATAAATAAGTAATGTTTTTAACAAAATATCTAGTTTTCTAGAGAATTCCTTTTTTTTTTTTTTAACAGTTTTTGGTCCTGCACTGGAAATTGCAAGCATATGCATGACAGCCATTCTGATAATAAAAGCAAGTTTTAACAGACACTAAATGGCAAACATCTCTGGACCTGTGCTCTGATTATCTGTGGCCTGATATATTGTTTGCCTTAGATTTGAACACAAAAGCAAATAGACATTTCTTTGAATAGTGCACCTTGCCCCCAGAATAACTCATCCCCTATATACTCACTGTTCCAAACACCTTTCTTTTTTCAATTGGCAAAATCTGCCTCTGCTGAAAGTGTGCTTGCAATTACAGTAGGCTGCCTCCCACCCAGAGATAATATGTTTCTGCTAACCTGTGTCAGCAGGCCAAAATCCATGAACAGAGCCTATGCTGTCCTGAACTCATTAGATTTAACAGGTCGCTGACACTTGTAATTCTCTCCAGTAACAGAGACCAGGAGAGAGGAGGAAGTGAGAAAAGGCTGGAAGGCGATGGCAGCTTAAAAGGGTTTTGGCTAACATTCTCGACTTTTCTAATCCACAGTCATTTCAGGATGTGTCCCCACTATAATCAGAAAACAGCATTTTCTTTCACTTTTTTTCTAAAGTATAAAAGCTTCTAAGTATAAAAGCTTAATATCAAAGGCAGACTACACAGATGCTTTGAGATGGTTAACTACATATTTATACGCTTATCGGGATTACTTATTAAAATATGTTATATCCGTAGGAAGGAGAGCATTAGGTATGCAAAAGCATTACTTCCAACATGAACTACATCCACTTATAAGCAGATAAATGCTAAACCGCTAATTCTCTGAAAAAAAAAAATCCTGCTTAATAGCATTTGTAATTTCTGTGATATAAAGATTCCCACTGTGTCCAATCTTCAGCTACCAACGCGATGTCACTGAGTGCCGAGTTGGGGAGAAACGCGGAGGGTAGTCAGTATGAGCCACCCCAGCACACTGCTGATTTCAGCTAAGAGAATCGTGGAATTATACCAGAACCACAGCAACTGAGATCATCACAAGGAGGGTTATATCTATATATCCTGCAACATTTCTAACATTTCTAACACCTGGTTCATTATACTTCATCTATAGTGACAGAAAAGTATCCTCAACCCTTCCCTTCTGCTCCCTCGTCTCACCTCTTCTCTCAAGGAATAGAATCAAAACCAGGAGTGGGACTCCCAGATGACCCCTACGCTGCACAGAACAAATTCAGATGTTGTCCTCTCTCCCACACATCCTAAGGAGATTTCGTCAACTGGAGAGTCAACTCTTTCCTTGGGCTTCTTCTACTCATGGTGAAAAGGCAAATGCCGCCTCCCCCCGCAAGCTCTTCTCATTTACTCATACTAGAGTGTGAATGGCTTCCAAGGCAGCTTAGAAGAGCTGGCGCAATGGAGTGTCCTCTATGCTGCTCTCCACCTCAGTGGGAACCACCATCACCAAGGAAAGGGAAAGCATTTTTCAAATGACGTTGCATCTCCCCTACTTGGCAATCTTGCTTCGTGCTAGCCATGCAAGGCAGCCTTCACCCCACAGACTCTGTCAGAAGAGAACACCATGGGGAAGATACAAGACTTACGATACTGGATCCTTCTCCCTGAAGAGGGGCATCTTCACGTGAAACCCCAGCCCTCTTGCTACCAACCTTCCATGAGCCAGTCACCTCCCCACCAGCCCCTAAAGGTCGGCTGCTTTCATTCGTGGTGTTTGCACTAGGTGGTACCCCCCCACCTGCCAAAACGTGCCCGGCGTGCCTGCCCAGGGTTACCCGATGACCACCCACTGTGTTACTTCCAAGATGGTGCTCGCCTCACCCGCAGGTCTTCCTCTGCCAGGGCTCCTGTACCACGGGTCGGAAGAACTCTAGCCCCATGGTGGCAGACAGCTGGGAAATGCTTTCTGTAGACTCTCTGGAACCTGGGATATAGCCCAGGGGACAGAGGCTGGTTTTGCTTTGGTATGCCCTTCATCTAGAATGAGCACCGAGAATTCCCTTGGGAAAGCTTAGGGGAACTGTTGACCTGACCCCAAAGGTCAGCCCATGACACAGCAGGCCATCCCACCTCTCTGTAATTCACAGCAGAGTCAAGTGACCGGAGGTCTGAGGCTGAATTGTCCCAGGAGTATCTCCAGAAAGGACGGTTCCCGAGCTTCCTGGACCCCCTGTGGCACCCCTCTTTCTTCCCAAGGTTCATTGCTCAGCTTCATCTCCAGTTCTGGGAGCTGCCCTGCAGCTTCCAATCAATTCCCCTTTGGCTTAAATTTAACAAGAGTCCATTTCTGTTGTTTGCAATGGAAGAACTCTAGTTGGCACAAACATATTTACAGATGACTTGTGAACAGGTGGGGAAACCAGAGGTAAGTTTTAATCTTCTGAGTTTTCCTACAGTTCTCCAAGAACACCTGAATATCTTCTCCTAAGAGTAAGCCTTGGGATCACTGTTTTTTGCCCCCCTCTGCAGGGTCTCAGAACATTAGCTGGATCTCAGAGAAAGCAGACTTTGCAAAAGGAAAAGTACCTTTAAGTCCTTTGGGGGTAGAGAAGGACCGGCCCAGGTCTTAGTCTGTTCTTATGCTGAGAGTCTCTCCCCTGGCTGCTCTCTGGGGTCGGATTTAGGTAACTCAGTATGGGGCAAATGAAAACTAAAGGCAGTATATTTTAACAGGATACAGACAGAGGATTCTTTTATTCCCAATGAATGGCACAATGTTAGCCAAGGGGAACTCAAGGACCTTCTGTAGGTGACATCTCAGAGTCAGTGCCTGAGTTTCAAAAGGGATCATGAGGAAGCCACGTGAAATCAAAGGAAAGCTGGACAAAGAGCAATACACAGGTTAGCACAATCCATCAGAATAATCCACGCAGACAAGTGCCAATAGCCACAACACTTTCCAGATTCGTGTTACAGACATAAAGCAGCTGTGGAGGCAATTAAATAGGGCGCCCTGATGATAGAAAATCGGAGGGGTACATAATGTGTTTGTTTCAATTAGAAAAGGAAAATGACAGACATTTGACATCCCAGCTATTACTGGTCATGCTGTAGCATTTCAAAAAAAAAAAAGAAGAAGAAGAAGAAGAAAACTGTACTCAAAGGAGATTTACTTAATGACAGAATCAAAGAGCTAGAGGAAACATCAAAAGAAAAATGGAGTTCTGCCCCTCTGCAGTCAAGAACGGTTTGAAATTAAATCAGTGAGAAAGGCAGCAGGAAAAGGGAGTGGAGCATGAGGTCCTGAGTCAGACAAACCTGGGTTTTGAGTCAAGTTCTGCCATGACTAGTGAGGTCTGCTGAGCAGGCTTCTCTGCTTCTTCGAGACCTCCTCTCACCCTTACCTGTGAAAGGAGGAGACCACCACCTTGCAGATTGATTCTGCAGGATAAAGGAGCTAGCACCAAAAAACTCACAGCTCATTCTCAATATGATACAGCCAGTACTCTAGGTTTGTATACTGGGTCATCACAGGTGGCCATGAACCCTGGACCACAGCACATCCATGTTCAGTAAGCCAATCCCTTTGATATTATGTTAAAGAGACAAGTGGGAGGGGGACAAAAGGCCAGTAATTGTTACCAAATGTGAGTAGGTGAGCATAAAAGAGGTGACCCGACCCCTGTCCCATCAGCATCTCCAGGGACAGAAGGAAGAGCTGGGCAGGAAGCAGTGTGTGAAAGCAGATACCGTGAACTCAGAAGCGAGTGAAAAATCGATTCTCTTCCAGCCTCGCATCTTGTGTGTTTTAGGTGTGAAACGGCAGTAATCAATGTTGAGCTTTCAGCAGGTCTAAAAATAGCGCTTCACCTGCTGTTGCTTTTTCTGTTGGTTACAAAGGCTGTTGTTTGTCTCAGCAGATAGAAAAGAAACTGTGCAAAGCAGGTCACGTGGTGCAAAGCAAACACAAAGAGGCAGTGGGCGGGGGTAGTATGTTAATGAGTGGGGCCAGGGCTGATGAGCTCAGTTGGTAACACAAGACCTCTCTTCTCCCGGCATTTGTTAGCGCTCTGATCTACCCACTCGCTGCCGGCATGCTAATTTGTGTTTCATTGGGCATGGCAGTGAGCGTTTCCATTAGGTCTTAGGTCGAGTTTCCGTTAGCCTCTGGTCTTTCCCATTACCCTCTGAAGGCAAGGTGGCTTTTCACATGTAACGCAGCCCCCAGATGCACTTAGATCCCCCGTCAGAGGTTTGCAGAGAAAATCCTCGGCCCTTTGAGCTTTGGGAGGAAGCGCCCAGCTGCTGACAGCTGCCACCAGGTCATGCCTGGTATGCAAAGCCAGAGCTGAAGCATCTTCTAGGAGGAGCGATGGGAAAGGTCTTAGCTCACTGGGGCTTCCAGAGTCAGCCATGGAAGCCACACCAGGTTTTTGTTTTCATGGAGTTGAGAGCCACTGGCCCCAGGCCTGCTGAAATCTTACTGCTTCTCCTAAATCACTTGCCACAAAAATTAAAAAGTAAATACGTTCTCCACTCTACATTTTTCTCTGTGGGTGGCCAGTATCTTCTTCACTGTGTGTTCTTTTAGCAAATACGTGAACCAAGCCACAGGTAGATCTGGACAACTGTGATCACTGCCCCAGCTTCAACAGCTCCCTGCCCAGCCCCTGTATTTCTGCTCTTTTCCCCCACTGTACCCGGGCAGTTCACCTTGACAAGAGCATTATTTTTTAAAAGATTTTATTTATTTATTTGAGAGAGAGAGAACACCAGAGGGGTGAAGGGCAGAGGGAAAAGCAGACTCCCCGCTGAGCCAGGAGCCCAGCTCGGGGCTCAATCCCGGGACTCTCGGATCATGACCCAAGCCGAAGGCAGATGCTTAACCGACTGAGCCACCCGGGTGCCCTGACAAGAAAAATATTAATTGAGGCTCATTTTACATTAAATTAGCTGGTAAGCCGCCCCCCATCACTAACAATGGACTAAGACCAGCTCCTGTTAAGCTTCCACAAATCCATCTAAAACTATGATTTTCTTTCTGCTTTTCATGCCATGTCTTAACATTCAAAGTGATACACGCGCCTCATAACTATCTGGTTAACCAAAGGGGAAGTACACAACACAGGAAAAATACAGAGGGGTAGGACTGGCTAATGGTCGAAAATCTTGGTGTACAATTAGCCATCTCACAAAATGCCAAAGAAAACTATGAAAGTCATGAGGAGGTTCTGGGTGTCTTAAATCCACACCTGGAGGGAAGTTTAGGAAAAGGGTATGGGAGAGGTTTGGTCTTATTTCAATACCTGTTTATTACAGAAGTAATAATGCCTAAGGAAAAAAGCAACAATTTTGGAAATCCCCTCCCTGGGGAATATTCTGTCTGCTTTATTACCAATGGCTGTGGTAGTCAAACCCTTGCCTGAGACAGTCATAAATCCCAACGACTACTTGATCCTTGAGTACTGCTAAGTTTACTCATCAGAGAAGCCTCAGATATGAGACTGGAATAGAAGGTTCCAATCCCTACAACAAGACCAAGCAGTTCATAGCCATAAAAACTACCATCAACTTCACATATTTAACATCTTTGAGGTCAAATCAGAATGTCCTGGGAAGCCACTTGAAATTCAGCCTGAACACATTATTGAGGTCACATGAACCAAAATACCAACATGTCATTTTTTACAAAGGAAAAGTTTAATTCTCACCCAACTAAGAGGGTTGACCTTATGGTCTTAAACTCTACAAAAGGGAAAAAAATCTACATTAAAAAAAACATCAGAAGCATCATTAAAATAGCATCTGGCAATTAACATCTTTCAGATATTGGTACTGAGATAAATCTAGGAGAATGAACAATTTACTGACCTAGTTTTTAAAACACTCCCCAGGGGCACCTGGGTGGTGCATTCAGTTAAGCACCCAAATCTTGGTTTCGCCTCAGGTCATGATCTCAACAGGGTAGGATTCAGGCCTGCATTGGACTCTGCACTGAGAGGGCGCCCGCCTGAAATCTCTCTCCCTCTACCTCTCCCACTCTTGTGCTCGCTCTCTCGCACACACACACGCGCGCACGTGCTTGCTCTCTCTCACAAACAAATAAATCTTAAAAATAAAACATAAAACAAAATAAAACATTGCCCAAACCCTAGAAAACTTCCTCATCATACTATGGCACTCATGAAGTGTACAGTGGACCCACTATCACCATCAAAACCCTCTGAGTTGCACAATCTCTTCACTCAAACATAGGAAGGCCCTGCACAATCAAGAATAATCAAAAAGAATGGAATCAAATATACAAATAAATAATAAAAATCTTAAGTTAGAAAATAGTTTAAAAGGAAGCAAAAGAAATCAAAGGAGGAACTAGTAAAAATGGGAAAGAAAATGTTAATAACCAGAACTAGAAAAGCATCTTAAAAGGATGCTGCGGGGGGGGAGGACAGGTATAGCCACTGAAACACCATCATATCCAGGGAAAGAAAAGGACAACATACGGTCTTCACGTGCCTAAATCCAGAGGTGTGGAGGCAAATCGGAGCAGAAGTTCTACTGAATAAAACAAAGAAGACGCCTTTCACAGCAAATAGCACATTTGGTGGGTATTTTTGTTCCTTCTAAAAAAAAACTTGGTTTAATTTGGGGTACGTAAAAAGGACTAAGAGGTATACTATAATGAATTGAAATGATGTCCGTGTCTACCCCCCAGAACCTATAAATTGTGACCTTATTCAGAAAAAAAGGGTGTTTGCAAATGTAATTAAATTAAGGATCTGGAGAGGAGATGATCTGGATTAAGGGGGCTCCGAAACCGAATGACAGGTCCCGAAAAGGGAAACGAAGGGAAGGGAACAGGCACGGAGACACGCACGGGACAGGCCATGCGAAGACCCATGTGGAGAAGGCAGAGATGAAGTTATGCTGCCACAAAACCAAGGAACACTGAAAACCCGCAAAAACTGGAAAAGGCAAAGGATCCTCCCCTAGAGGGTTTGGGGGAAGAGTGACCCTGCGTATGCCTTGATTTCCAACTTCTGGCAGTCAGAACCGTACGAGGATAAATTTATTTTGTTTAAAGCCACCAAGTTTGGGTGAATTGTTACTGCAGCCCAGGAAACTGATACAGGCTTTTTGGCCATTTAAAGAAGTCACTTAAAATTATCAACTTCATCCTCTCTATCACACTGAAGTACTCACGCATTCGTTTTCACAGGAGGAGTATAATTTCAGCAAATGTGTGTTTGAGATATTTTGATGTCCTGCAGCTATGAAGCTATAAGGCAATTCATTTACTTTCTGAATAATATGAAGGCAACAGGTTTTCAATTTCAACATTACATAAGTCACCAAAAATAGTCATTATGACCCTAAAGATATTTACTTCATCACGTTTAATCGTGCTTTGATAAAATGATATTTATCACTTATTCAAATGTTTGCATCTACTACAAGACAAGATAATAGTAGGTAAGACCTAGAGAACTCATTATTTTTGGAAACGTGACCTCTTCTAACCTAGCTCTGTGGCCAGACCCTCAAAGCATCCTCTTCATCCCTGAGAGCTAGAGTACCGGCCCGGTGTACAAAAACAGTCATACCCCAGCCAGCCAGCACCCCTCCCAAATTCAGACAGGGGAGAAACAAATTCAAGAGTGCGCTGATGAGCTCAGGCTTGCTACTCCCTAATTTTGAGACACGCTTGCTCTATTAGAGTTCTCCAGAGAAAAAGATCCAATAGGACAGAGAGAGGGAGAGATATAAGAGGAGATTTATGATAGGAATTGGCTTATGCAGTTATGAAGGCTGAGAGGTCCCATGATCTGCCCTCCACAAGCTAGAGAACCTGGCAGCCAGGGGTGTGATTCAGCCTGAGTCTAAAAGCCAGAGAACCCAGGAGCCAATAGTGTTAAGTTCAAGTCCAAAGGACTGAGAATAGGGAAGAAGTAGAAAAGGGGATGTGTACAGTGGTGTAAGTTCTCGTCCAAGTCCAAAGGCCCAAAAACTGGGGGCACGGATATCCTAGGGCAGGAGAGGTGGCAGGTCCCAACTCAACAAAGACAGCAAATTCCCTCTTCCTGTCTTTTTTGTTCTAGTCGGGCCCTCAACAGATTAGATAATGCAGGCCCACACTGCCCAGGGCCATCTTCTTCACTCAGTCGACTGACTCAAAGGCTAATCTCTTTGAAAAACATCCTCTCAGACACCCCCAGAAATGATGTTTTACCAGCTATCTGGGCATCCCTTAACTGGGTCAAGTTGACACATAAAATTAACCACCACACCCGCATTTCAAAAGAACTTCATGGAAATTGATCAAAACTGCTTCTTCCTTGGGACGCCTGGGTGGCTCCGTTGGTTGGGCGGTTGCCTTCGGCTCAGGTCATGATCCCAGCGTCCTGGGATGGAGTCCCGCATCGGGCTCCTTGCTCGGTAGGGAGCCTGCTTCTCCCTCTGCCTCTGCCAGTGCTCGCTCTCTCTCTCCCTCTCTCTCTGACAAATAAATAAATTTTTTTAAAAAATTTTATAAAAAAACAAAACAAAACAAAACAAAAAACTGCTTCTTCCTTATAGGCCTTAGAAACTTTTCAAATCTCCCTCAACCCCTGACCTGGGGACAAAGATAGAAAAAGGGAAGCAGTGGATTAAGTTGGAATTAAACAATACCACTGGAGTCAAACACAAGTAGCTAATCAGCTGAAGATCTAGAAAGACCTCTATACTGAAGCCTGGGGGAGGCATGTTCAGGTGACCTTAATTGTCCTGTACACCTTTACAAGCACACAGGCTACAGATATGAAGGTATCTGACTTTCTTCCAAAGATTTCCCTACTCTCGTTCTCTCACCAGACCTTAGGGCCTTAATATTTTGTCCAGGCGTCTTCTGAAGAAATCTTTATTTTGCCTGAAGCCAAATGTACATCCAAATGACACTATTGGTCCCTTTCACTCTCATTGAAGTTGCAAGTTGCCTAGATGCCTTGGATTTGAGTGTTAATGAACTTGTCTTTCCTTCTGAAGAAGGAACACCAAGAGAAAGACAGAGTCTCTCTCTCTCTGCGAGACCCAAGCAGGACTTCTCCACAATAATATCCCACCTGAACCTTGCCATGGTGCTTCCAACAATTCATACAAATTAAAAATGGGAACTTCCCATTCATTCAACATGAATCCACCCATCCAGTCAGACTTTATTATAAAGTAATGACAATGCACCTGTTCTCTCGGGGCTGGGAAGCAATTTTATTTTGCAACTGCCCATCACAAAGACCTTGGATAAATGTATTTTACTCCCTAATCTGAATGACAACCCATTCAAAGAAGCAATGCCCAGACACCAAAAATCAAATCAGAAAATACCTCTCCTTGATCCCCTAGTTTTCTAGATTCAGGAACCATTAGAAACATTCGGGTGGATTCCTAAGGCTAACCAGGTCGGGGTGGGAGGAAGAAAATGAGATAACTTTCATATTTCAAATTATACAACACATCATTAAAAATAAAATGATAACGGAAGGTTTAAAAAGTCAATCTTATAAAAAAAAAAAAAAGGTTACAAAATTAGCCAGCTTTCTATGGAAAGAAATGTGATACTTTTTTTTTTTTAACTTATCACTTCTCTACATCTGAATTCTGTTCTGAAGGATGCAGTGACCTATCTAGAATGCATAATCAGAATTGCGCAGCACCCAGAAATGACAGTCACTGATGGAGAAGAAGAGCCACCAGCTGCAGAGGGGCCCTGCAGTTTCCAAGCAAAACGAGAGAATGTTCTTCTTTGTTCTGAGACAAGGATGGGGTGTTCTTCCAAGGCCTATGAAGCTAGATTTCAGTAAACATTTGAAACTTGGGGCTACACAAAAGAACTAGAATGAATTGGGTTGGTTTTTTTTTGTTTTAAACAGTAAGTTGATACCTGTCAACAACAGTCACGGCTACAAAAAACTAAAAATTTCAACGATTCTGAAAAGCTCTGCTCGCAGTTTACGCCCGCAAGGAGGAGAGCTTCCCATTCTGCCACAAATCACACTCATGCGCATTTGATATTTATACAGCACAGAAACATCCGACCTAATTTCACCTTGCCGTGATATAAATATTTCTCATTGGGAGTTTGGTCACAAGATCTGAACTAGGCCTGGGCTGCCAAAATCCACGTGACCTTGAGCAACCCAGTGCTTCTGTGAGTCTCTAGTTCTCTCCCACCCAGATCTGGTCCGGGTGAGCGTTTTCTTCAACAGCCCCTCTGAGAGTCCACTGTAAGTGACAGATCACCTCCACATAAACACTGTTGTTTATGATCAATTCGATGATGTTCAAAAGCAGCCACCGATCTTAGATTAGAAGCGACTGATGTAGGGGCACCTGCGTGACTCAGCTGAGCACCTGCCTTTGGCTCAGGTCATGATCCCATTGTGCTGGGATGGGCTCCTTGCTCAGTGAGGAGTCTGCTTCTTCCTCTGCCCCTCCCTCTCTCTCTCTCTCCCAAATAAAAAAAATCTTAAAAAAAAAAAAAAAAAAGAAAAGAAAAGAATGATGTAAAGAATCTCTACAATCCTTCCAGAGCTGGAATTGTGGTGTTGTGCAGTGGGGCAACCTGAATTATATGTTACTGTCTCTGCTATAGATTACATATTATATAACAAGTCACTATGTTATACATTGTATATACAAAATAGCATGTTATATGCTGCTCTATTATATAATTACTATACTATGCTTGCATCTTACTTGTACTTATTATACCTGTGCTTGCTCCTTGGGAAGAGACACCGATAGAACTCAAAGAAAGGGCTATGGTCTCACCCATCTTTTAGTACAACTGACATTTTTAAGTGACTTGATTTAATGGACTATAAATGTACTCCTTAAGCAATGCAGATTTGATCTCTCTCATTTATCCACGCTTTTCTAAGCTTCTGTTTCCCACACCTGGTGGAGAATTGGTCCCATAACAGACATTGGGTGGGCAGAAAAGGAAGTTAATGGAAACAGTACCAGCAAGTCACCCTAACCCATGGTGCTCCTGTTGCGAGAGCTTGGGACACTAAGGAATTCACACACATAGCGGAAGCTCTGCCCCTAAGGTGATCAGCAAAAAGTTAAAATGTGGTGATTTGTTCTCTCCTCTATTCAGCTGGGAATGGGGATTGAGGATGGCTGATCTAATTGATTGTATCTATTATTTTATTATCTAAGAGACTTATTGTTGTATTAGCCTTGACCTAGGAAAACCCTACACCTATGTTCAGCAGTTTCCAGAAGAGGAAGGTATGTCCTAAAACTACCAGTGTGGGGTTTGTTGAAGCTTGCAGCCCGTCCAGAGAAAGATGACGACATTGAGAAAAGATCATTTAATTTAAGAGAGAATGAATAAAAGCCTAGAGAGGCTGATGGCAACCCTAGTTATCTTGCTTATTGCTTATTCTCCAACCCACAAGCTCTTCACCACCCCAGTCCCCTATCCCTGGCTCAGATGGAAGTTTCATCAGCAAAGGAAGATTTTTTTAAAAGATATTATTTATTTGAGAGAGAGAGACAGAGACAGAGCACGAGCAGGGAGAGAAGGGCAGAGGGAGGGAGAAGCAGGCTCCCTGCTGAGCAGGAAGCTGAACTCAGGGCTCAATCCTGGACCCTGAGATCATGACCTGAGCGGAAGACATACACTGAACCAACGGAGCTACCCAATTGTCCCCAGGGAAGGACCTTTTATCTCTTGCTTTTTTTGGTGAATCCTAAGCATGTAGAATATAGCCTTGCCTCATAAGCATTTCCTGAAAGAATGAAACAAAGTCCTCTATTCATACTAAAGACGTGGTGGTGGTCCTAAAGGTAGTTACCAGTAGCAGCTCATAAATATCCATTCTATGGAGAGTTACCTAGATTTGATAACCAGATACAAAATGGAAAACTGCCTTCTCAAATCTCTTGTATATCAGCCTAGAAAAACACTGGTTCTTCTGTACAGAGTTCATTGAAAGAGGACAGTATGCTGAGGCTTTCCACAGAGCCCAAGAACCATCACGGATTGAACCTTAAAGTTCCAAGATCATGAACTAACAAAGCAGAAAATGAGACCTGATTTTAACTGGAGATGCAGAAGGAAGTGTTTTACGGACTTCCTCAAGAAAGATGACCTGGACCATGGTTCCCAGTCTGACATAAAATATCAGAGAGACTAAAGTGAAGATTTTATAAGAAAGGCAATCACGAAAGAGAATGAAATGTTAAGAAAACAAATATTGGATTTATAATGCAACAGAAAGTCAAACCTACCCAAAGTAACCTTGAAATGCAACAGAAGAGAGCAAGAGTGCAAACCTATTTCTTTTTTTTTTAAGATTTTATTTATTATTTTGACAGACAGAGATCAGAAGCAGGCAGAGAGAGAAGGAGGAAGCAGGCTCCCTGCTGAGCAGAGAGCCCGACGTGGGGCTCCATCCCAGGACCCCGAGATCATGACCTGAGCCAAAGGCAGAGGCTTAACCCACTGAGCCACCCAGGCGCCCTGCAAACCTATTTCTTAATTAAATGTTTACATGGAACATGCAAATGCTGGCCAGAGTGACCCCTTTGAGGAAAAGGGAGGAAATGCCATCTCCCTGCATGATTTATTGATTGATGTTAGGATTCATGATGCACAATCAAGACAAAAATGGAACTGCATGACTTCATCCTCATGATGTCAATACCTAGAAGTAAGAAAACCCCAGCTGCTCTTGTCCGTGACTCAAAAAATATGTTTAACTGATTTTTTCATTCAATTACTTTTTGGTTTAGCATCATGTGGTGATAGCCAAAGACTCACAGTCATCTCTGGCACTAAGTTGAGTCATATTTGTGTCAGTTTTGCAGAGGGATGCTGTCCCCAAAAGTGCTAGGTTGACAAAGAAAATCAACAATGTCATCAGTTAGCAAAGAGCGGCAATGCCGTCAGAGGAACTAGGGCAAAACTTCCAGAGTCAGCACAGCAAAGACATCCAAAGCCACTTCACCTAGTGGAGATGCAGGTTCTACTTAACTCACAGCCTCTGTGATCCTGACAGCATTACTTAAGAGAGTACACTGTTTGCCAGACAAAGGTAGACCCAAAGAAAATAATAAGTAACCCTAATGGAATACACATTACCTGTCAGGCACTGGTCCAAGGGGTTTATACATCATAAATTACTAGTGAGGTCTCTCTCATCTTACAGATGACAAAACTGAAGCAAAACAACTTGCTCAAGGTCACCCAGCTAGCAAGTGGCTAGCTTCCAAGACATGGAAGCAGGGGGTCTGTCTGCTACATACATGGACTCTGGGGAATAAAGCAAACACCCATTTTCTCTCTTCTCCCACCTCAGGCTTCCAAATCAAGGTAACATCATAACCTAATCTAATCATGATCATAACCAGCCCAGCCTCCTGCAAAGCCAAGGATAAAACTAGATCTCTTTGACCCTAGAAGAGACACACCAGACTCATCAGGTCAACAGAGTTAAACTAAGCTCGTCTTAAAGCAATCAAGCTCCAAAACCTGTTAAGGAAGAGGCAAAGTGAATAAGCCTGGGAAATCAGGTAGACTCATCAAAGAGGGAGAAAAGTAAAGAACAGTGCACTAATATCAAACTGAACTAATAATATAAGAAAACTAGTCTCTCTCTGTGGCTGACCCCTGTGACCTTGAACAGATCAGATCTGCCTATTCTCAACCTTGGTTTATTAGCTTGTAACTTGAGAGAGTTGGACCAGGAAACTGATAAGATCCCCTCCAATTCTAGAACTCCGTGGTCCTAGCACCCTTCTGAGAAAGATTATACCGAGTTGCTCCGGTGCTTTGCCCCAAGTAGAGGCCGGATCAATTGAACCAGATTGAAAGCAACCTTCAACTACTCTTTTTCCTACCAGAATTTTTAGCTTTGATCGAGGAAAAATGCAAAAAGAAAAACCCACAACAGTTTAATTCTTAGTTCTTTATTGATCCACTAAGAATGAAAGTACAGTGGAGAATGTAATAGATAGGGGATTTTGTAAGCTCAAGCTCCCTCCCAATTAAAGCACCATTCTTCCCTGCAAGCCAATCAAAAACAAGTTTTTACATAATGCTAAAGGCAAACACTCCCAAATCATTCTAAAGTCGATTGTTTCCCAATACCTGATTCAATCCCATGACCTGTCCTGGCATTCACTTCCTGAGTATATGACCAAGCCAAAGTCATCATTTATCTAACCACCATGGTTTGCATGTCACATTCTTGGGAAGAACTATAATTTGACATACTTGGATCCTGCACAGACAACCTAAATGAGTACAAAAATCAAACACCCATTTCTCAAAGAAATATTTCAATATTCAGTCTCATGTTTATATAAAATTCTAAGAGTAACACCAATAAGATGAAACCTTGCTTGTATTATACAAAGCGGAAGTGCCAACTGTTTACATCTTTCATTGTCATCTAGCATCTTCACTGAGACATTCAGCAAACTGAACGGAAATGTGTCGTAAGTCATTCACTGTAGAGAGGAAGTAAGATGTAAAGGTGGGGGCACCTGGGTGGCTCAGCTGGTTAAGTGTCCAACTCTTGGTTTCGGCTCAGGTCATGATCTCATGGGTCACGGGAGAGAGCCCAGTGTCAGGCTCCAGGCTCAGTGGAGAGTCTGCTTGAAGATTCTCTCCCTCTGCCCCTCACCCCCACTTTCACTCTTTCTCTTTGTCTCTCTCTCTCTCAATAAATAAATAAATCTTAAAAAAAAAAAAAGATTTAAGGAGAGTGTTACACACAGGGGATATAGTTGTTTTTTTTTTAATTAAGTTCAGTTAACCAACATATAGTATGTCATTAGTTCTTGAATTTCTCCTATGGGTTACAGGAAATAGAAAGATAAGTCTGCAACATGTCTTTACAGATACATGATGGCCAGCTTCCATGAACTCTACGATGGATCCGTCTTGCATTACACATGCAGCACAGGTGGTGATGCGGGTTGATAACTGGGGCCTATTGGAAACACAACTTCAAATCTAAGGTAGTCTCAAAGAACAAATTAGCAAGAGATTCTACAAGAGTTCTGGGACTAGATGAAGATATCTTTCTATTTTTGACCTTCTATACTCAAGATGAAGCTGACATTCAAAAAACTCCTTGACATTAACTGGCATTGTACAAGTAACTGCTTCATTATCCTTGTTCACATTTCAGTTCTTGGCTTGCATTGATTTTGAGAAGATCTGCAAAATCTTGGACATTTGTCTCTTTTTTCAACTGCAAAGATTTCTATTCAATACTGATTTACTCCAAATTGAACAGGGATTTCCTCCCAGTCTGTATTTAAAGTATGCTTTGAACAAGCAACTTGCTCAACTTCATCAGTTAAAGAAAAATTGCTAAAATAAGTATAGTTTTCACTGAGGGCCATTCTGCTGACACTGGTAGGAGGCAAACACAGCCCAAGGCATCAAGAATGGTAAGGCCAAGAACTGAAGGCAGGCAACAGAAAAACCTGACCAAAGAGACCAGTTAGTTATGCTTGTCCCCAACGCCCAGATGAACTAACTCAAGCACAAAGAAAGTCAAATAATCAACTCTAAGCTGATAAATCCCAAAGTCCACGTTAAGACTACTTCACACTAATGGCTAAAATTAACAACTCAGGAAACTACAGATGTTGGCCAGGATGTGGAGAAAGGGGAACCCTCCTACACTGTTGATGGGAATGCAAGTTGGTGCAGCCACTCTGGAAAACAGTATGGCGGTTCCTCAAAAAGTTGAAAATAGAGCTACCCTATGACCCAGCAATCACACTACTTGGTATTTACCCTAAAGATACAAATGTACTGATCTGAAGGGGCACGTGCACCCCAATATTTATAGCAGCAACGTCCACAACAGCCAAACTATGGAAAGAGCCAAGATGTCCATCAACAGATGAATGGATAAAGAAGACGTGGTATATATACACAATAGAATACTATGCAGCCATCAAAAGAAATTAACTCTTGTCATCTGCAATGATGTGGATGGAACTAGAGGATATTATGCTAAGCAAAATAAGTCAATCAGAGAAAGAAAATTATCATATGATCTCTCTGATATGAGGAATTTGAGAGGCAGCGTGGGGGGCCGTGGGGATAGGGAGGGAAAAATGAAACAAGATGGGATCGGGAGGAAGACAAACCATAAGAGACTCTTAATCTCAGGAAACAAACTGAGGGTTGCTGGGAGTTGGGGGATGGGGATAGGGTGGTTGGGTGATGGACACTGGGGAGGGTATGTGCTATAGTTGAGTGCTGCGAAATGTGTAAGCCTGATGATTCACAGACCTGTACCCCTGGGGCTAATAATACATTATACATTGATAAAAAAAAAAAAAAAAAAAAAGACTACTTTGCACTGCCTTCCTTCAAAACAAATTGGCATCCAAAGTGAAAATAAGACGTTCTGCAAAGAATACTACACTCCTTTACCTGGATAGAAGAAAAGGCACTTTCAGAGCACAATGGCCTGGGGCCCCAGTACAATGCAAAGAAGAAGAACTGGTCCTGGGTCAGAACTCCTGGTTTCTTACTCTGCCTTACTAGCTTCTTGACATTAATAAATTCTTTCTCAATATAACCATGTGTTGAGTTATTTGGCTTTACTCTCTCTTTAATAAGCTCTAGAAATATGTAATTCTAAGTTTCTAAATAAATGAAAAAGAAAATTAAAGCATGAGGAAAATATATATATATAATTAAAATATACATTATTTTAAAATAATATATATTTAAATAGATTATTTTAATATATTGTTTAATAAATAATAACAAATATTATATAATAATATATACATGATAAATGATATATTATTTTAATATATATTTAAATAATATATTTAAATAATATATTTAAATAATATATATTACTAAAATACCTTATTTTAAAATAATATATATTATTAAAATACATTATTTTAAAATAATATATATTTTAAAATAACATATTTAAAAAATTTATATATATATATATATGCATATATATATATATATATAAATTACACTGAGCACCCCTTAGAAGTTTTTACCAGGAGAAGTAGCTCAACAAGCTCCCTTTACTTCTTTACTGTGCTTGAGTGCAAGCAGATCCAGGTCAGGTCCTTTAACTGGTGGAACAGTTCCTAAGTGCCAGTTAATCAGGTCACAGGTTATTGAGCAGGAAATGCAATGGTTCAGGCTAAGGCCCAGTTGCATCTGATCCTGAAAGACTGTGAAAAGTAAGGAAGAAGTCATCGTGAGAGGACCAAAGGGAGATCCTAAGAAAAGCCATCGAGGTAAGAAAATGAATTCCAGACAGCAAATCTTGCCAGATTGAAGAGAATAATTAAAGAAGGATCCAAAAGGAAAGAAAAAAAAAGGGTTGTGCCAGGTAATTCCAAGAATTATGTTCCAAGGGTTGGTCACCAATGCCACCAATGTTCGACCCAGATAACAGACCGAGCTGGCCAATGGCACAGCTCCATGATCACTGAGGAAATGGGCAAGCAACCAAAAATAGAGATTTACAACAGCCAATCACACTAACATTTTTTTAGTCATTCTCTAAAAATCTATTAGAAAATATAATAAAATATAAAATTAGGGGGATATATAATCAGCAGTATAATTTTTTAATATTTAAATATGTAGTTATGCATTGACCTTAAACAGTTATAATGCAATAGCACAGCAACAGCAAAAAAAAATGCCCAAATAAGTGTTTCATATTTCTACCCTACACAGTGTTAGATGGAAACACTCTACCAAAACAACACCTAGCTGGGTTCCGAGTCAGACCACAATAAGGCCTGAGAGAAATTTCCAACCCTGTTAGCTCTGGGATCACCTTTGATATACATTGAATGAGAGTCAAAAACGCTCTGGATCTTTCTATTTTTACATGGTAGCTCAGCATTCTTTCCTTCTCCATCTCTGCAAATCTAGGTCTTTCTCAAGCATGCCTAAACTTCTGCAACCACGTTCATCTAATATTTCAGCTAATCTGATCTTTCTTATCTCAACTCCAATCATCACATATGCCAGATAAATATTCTATATCACACTTTCACCTTATGCCACCTCTATTCAAAAACCCAAATTTCTCAGAATGCACCTGGACTTGGTCTTCAAACCCAGGATCCTAGACCCCACCCTCTCTCATCCTAGCAGGAGTTATGAGTTCACTTCCCATTACTCTCCGTGGTTGCCCAACGGCTTACCTTATGTCCGCCTCTTGTCCCATCTCCCTATGTGGTTCATAATTTCCTTTAATTATGTTGTATCCTCTCCCCTTCCCTCCTCAAACTCTCTCCCTAACTAATAGTGATCACAGATCATGAGCAATTGCGGAAATTCTAGAACAAATCATGGGTATCTCTCCCATTCCCATTTCCAAAAACAATTTGATACAGCACACTATAAAAGGCATGACTACAGTACGGCAAGCCCCTTGAAACATTTTATCAGTAACTCAAAGACAAGACACAAATAATGAAAGGTAAAGCAGGGTGGGAACACTATTTTTAAAAACTAAACATAAAGTTTCTTCAGTTAGCACAAAAATTATCTCTGAGCTTCACAGCAACCAAAGCACGGGGTGAAACATGTTTTATTAAGTAGTTCTCATCTGCCTTCAATCAGACGAATTCATCAGTAGAGATACAATTTCCCCAGCTCTGAACAAAAAGGAAATTTCCACGCATAACATTGTATTAGACATGTAACATGATGGATAACACCCTCAACAAATGTTTTACACAAAGTACAAACCCATGTAGCCATTTCTTACCAGGACCCTCGATAAAAACTGAGGGCAGGATACTGGCGTCATCCTACGAATACGGTTCTATTGGGAACTAGAAAATACGGAGCAGGTGTGTGCGCATCTTTGACTTGGTATGGGAATAGCTCCCCTAATACCAGTTGTTCTGCCTGAAGCCCAAGTCGGACGAGTCAGAATGGAGGCCACCAGCAGGCACCTGGAAGGAACGAACCCAAAGCTACTCCTCTGAGGCCAACAAAGGTCTGGTTTGGGCAGGAGAACATCACAGTCGCCCCGACAGGGGGCCACCCATATCCTTGGGGAGATGTGCCTCGCCTGAAGGTGCCTCCCCTGAAAGCCTGAAGGTTAAACTAGGACCGTTTCTAAAATAGCTCTGCATCTCGTCAAAGGCTCGAGCAAGCGCTCAGCTGCAGTGACTTCCTTCTAGCATCAAAGACGTGGAAAATGTCCGCAGGCAGGGTCATTCAAACAGCCACTCTGTCACACACGGCCTAGATCACGGCTCCTGTCCACGATTTCTTTCCAGCAGCACTGCGGCATCTGGAAGCCCCCCAGCATTCGCCAGCGACAGAATGCCCTCGGGGGAACTGACATCACTGTCCGTCTAAACGCAGGACGGCGTGTGCCCAAAATAGGTCTTGGGTTTGACTTCTCTGTGAAGTGACTCGCAGAAAAGGGGGGCGGTGCGCCAGGGGCCAGGAGCAGTGTACCAGGCTGCAGACAGTTTCTAACACACCATTGCCTTTCGGAATATGGAGCATAGTATTTTAATCAAAATATCATTGGGAGCAAAACGCCAACTTTAATGACTATTATATAAATTGCTTGGGGTCGTGCGTAACTTGGGATGCTGCTAATAATGTTCACTGTGAGCATTTTTCTTCTTTAAGCCACTTCTAAGCAGAATTGGAGTCATGGTTGTACCATAACACGTGCCCCAGTGACTGACAACCGTTTAAGAGCTGTGTGTCCCCTGTGCTTGTCACTACCCCCCAGGACATTGTCTGACAAGGATGTTGTCTGTCAGAGTGAAAGCTGAGAGAGTTCCATGTGATTCAACTCAACAACAAGACTCTATTAAGTTTATAATAAAAATAGAAAATAAGGGGCGTCTGGGTGGCTCAGTTGGTGAAGCGTCTTCCTTCAGCTCAGGTCATGATCCCAGGGTCTTGGGATCGAGCCCTGAGTCAGGCTCCTTGCTCAGGTGGAGAGCCTGATTCTCCCTCTGCCTGCAGCTCCCCTGTTTGTACTCTCTCTCTCTCTATATATATATATATATGTGTGTGTGTGTGTGTGTGTGTGTGTGTCAAATAAATAAAATCTTTTTAAAAACAGAAAATAAAAATTTCATGTAATAAGGTAGGAAGGCGAGAAAGAGGAAAAAAAGAAGGAAGGAGGGAAGTAGGTAGATCTGGACAGCAGCAGAAAGTGATCATTTTCTCTCCAATCATCATGGAAACAAGCCTCAGCCTGCACTTGGGAAGGTGAACAGCCCCACTTGTGCCTCTGCCCGTGAAGGAGCCCGGTGGAGATCACATGTCAGCAGCCATGTTCCTGGGGTTCACACGCTCAGAGAATTCAGGCCACCTGACAGCTAACAAAAGAGATGTATTATTGCCTTGAGAGTGTTGAAGGCCCACATACATGCCAAATGGGGTTTCTCCCTTCACCCAGACTTGGCCTGTTCTCCAGAACTGAGCAGAGTCTGGAGCCACACCCTCATGACTATGCCACCGCCATTCAGACACGACAACGTAGTGGAGAGGCTGCTTGTTCGGTCTCCTAATCAGAAGCCTTCCTGTAAGCTACCCTGTGGGGTGATGGATGCCCGTGACCTCCCACATGACCCTCACCTCATCTGCCTTTCTACTCGCCCGAGGAAAGACTCTTCCCGGGGAGACCATGTGCATCACTTGGTGTCTCCAGAAATCCAGGAGCAGCTTCTAACGTCTCCAACTGGAAAGGGGACATCTCTCAAGACAAAACAAGAATGTACCTGAAAAGTAACTGAGACATGGAAGGAAGGAACGGAGGAACGGAGGAACCACTAAATTTTGCTAAAAGAAATGTCTATGAGGGACGCCTGGGTGGCTCAGTTGGTTGAGCGGCTGCCTTGGGCTCAGGTCATGATCCCAGCGTCCTGGGATCGAGTCCCACATTGGGCTCCTTGCTCGGCAGGGAGCCTGCTTCTCCCTCTGCCTCTGCCTGCC
The DNA here is from genome assembly GCA_004024625.1 of Mellivora capensis. NCBI lineage: Eukaryota > Metazoa > Chordata > Mammalia > Carnivora > Mustelidae > Mellivora > Mellivora capensis. The sequence goes on along the minus strand of PISX010005684.1, from coordinate 62,288 downwards.
ACTCTGTCTGCCTGTGCTCGCTCGCTCTCTCTCCCTCTCTCTGACAAATGAATAAATTAAAAAAAAAAAAAAAAAAGAAATGTCTATGAAACACGGGTACAGGGTTCTCACTGCATGAGTATGAGACACAGGCCATGCCCATTCTGGAGCAGGTATGAGCACCGCAAGCACACCAACCCTTATTCAGGCTGCACGGGGCTGCCTCTGCGGTTTCCCTTCATATCAAAGCTTCTAATTCTGCTTGAGGAAGAGCCCCTGGAGACCCTACCTCATTCAGAAACTATTAAAGTTCTAAAGCTGGCGTTGTACCAGTCCTCACCAGGCATCGGGAAATCGGGGTTACTTATGGACGGCAAAGACCGAGGTCACTCAGAGAATCCAGGTCAGATGAAAGGGTATGGTGCCGGAGCGAGCTGGCACAGGGAACGGCCACACAGTCAGAGTGCAGGCAGACTCCAGCTTGCTTCCACCAGGGAGTGTCCCTCACTAAAGTCCCCACAAGGCCAGAGGCAATGGGACCTCCTTGTCCCCATGAGAACACCCGTGTGCTGGGGCCACCTGGGGCAATGCCCTGAGAGGAATCCTAGCCAAGCCTATTCACCATCGCTTAAAGCGAGTGACCAAGATTCTGGGGAAGGCGCTGGTTTGCTTTCCTGGGAAAAGATGTCTGGAGCATTCCAAACATCAGATGAGCTTGACTGGAGGAGAAAAATGGATTTTTCATGGGGTTCTCCAAGGACCCGGAACCTTATCAAGAGAAGCTGTTGTTATTTTATAAACCACTGATACCTCAGTAAAACAGTTGGTGACATCAGTTCTGTGATAAGTCAAGATCTCGTAGGAGCTGCAAATCCACTGAAACACACACACACTTAAAAACACACAAGTGCTCAGAATGTGGCGCTACGACCGAAGGACTGGATTTTTTTTTTTTTTGCCACTCATTCAATATTAATTTAAATAGCCACATATGTCTGCTAGCTAGCGTGTAAGTCAGCACATATCTGATCTCAACTCTGAAAACAAGGGATGGTAGAGAGACTGACAAGTTGTGTGGCCACCTATGGGAGACGTTTTTCTTTTGTTTTACACTTTTTCCCCTATTTTCAAATTTTTTAATAATAAGCCTGCATTACTTTTATAATCAGAAGAAAAACATATCTGCTAACCATTTTAACAGAAGGACGAGACAGAGGGAAGCTTCCATAATTCCTGGACCCAGTGGCTGCCCTTCTCTAGCTGAAAGGGCCCTTGTGAATCGGGGCTTGCTCGAGCTGACCAAGAACCAGTGCACGACGAGGCCTCTGCTGGTATCCCAACACCCACCCCTCGTCATTAGGCTGCAGGTGCAAGTCTGGTCCGGCCATCCTGGCTTTCCTTTGAGTACTCGAATATGCCATGTTTGTTCTCACATAAGGCCACCCAAGCTGGTCCCTCTCTGTGAGTGATCTTCCCAAAGCCCCTCTCTCTGGCTCCTTATCACTTCTATCCAGTGTGGCCAACCAGTCACCTTCTAGGTCGTCATCTTCCTGTACCTGATGATTCGCACAACAAGTCCCACTACCTGCTACACTCTTGTTTATTCATGCCTCACCTGTCCTCTCTGAACTAGAAGACGAGCTCTAAGAGGGCAGGACTCTTGTCTGTTTTGTTCACTGCCCTATGCCTGCCACCAAGCACACGACTGAAGTCCTCTGATGCTCCACAGATACCCACTGAATGAATAGGGGCAGACTCCAGGCTTCACAGAGAACTCTTTCTTTTAATGAAAATTTAAAAAAAAAAAAAGAAAAAAATTTTTAAGATTTTTAATCATTTATTTGAGGGGTGGAGAGAGAGAGCATGAGCAGGGGGAACGGCAGGGGGAGAAGGAGGTTTCCTGCTGAGCAGGGAGCCCAAAGTGGGGCTCGATCCCAGGACCCCTGGGGATCATGACCTGAGCCAAAGTCAGATGCTTTAACTGACTGAGCCACCCAGGTGCCCCCACAGAACTCTGCTTTTTAAGGTCCACAAGCAAGAAACAGATGTGCTCTGGGGTCAGGCTGCCAGGTTCACTCTGGGTGGATAATAACCACCCTATTGCTACATCAGCCCCCTTGTTGGCTATTCGAGGGGAGCAGTAACAGGAGACCTCATGGACCTGTGAGAATTCACGAGAAGTAACAGAGGTAAAGCCCTGAGTACAGTGCCTGGCACATAGAAACGCTACAGAAAGATTAGTGGCTATTAGACTTTGAAGTTCTCTGGTGTGTGGAAGGAGAGTACAGCAAATGTGCCAGATGCATCGCTGAGATAAGAGGAAAGGGAACAAAACCAACAACTGGCTTCTTAGGCTACTCCTTCTGTTATCTACTGCTACACAGCAAACTACACCAAACTTGGAGGCTTAAAGTAATGACAAGGGTAGTTTTGCCCACAGAGCTATACTTTGGGTAGGGCTCAGCAGAAACAGCTAGTCTCTGCTCCACTTGGCCCGTGGGGGTAGTCAGCTGGGGCTGGAATCACACGTAGGCTCGATGGCTCTCCTGTCTGGGGCTGCTGGGACAGGAAGATTCCAGTAACTGGGGGCCAGGACAGCTGGCCCTTGGGCATCTCTCTCTAACTGTGTGTGGGCTGTCTACCACGGCAGGCTTGAAGGAGTTAGGATGGCAGCTGAGGATTCTAACAGGGCATAAGGAGAGAGACAGAGAGAGAAAAACACAGAGAAACAGAGACAGAGAGAGGGAGATTGAGAGACAGGGAGAAGCTAGACAACCTCTTCTAGCCTTGCCTCAGAAGTCACATCACGACACTTCCAGTGTTCCCTCCACAGAAGCATTCAAAAGCCTTGTACATGTTTAAGGGGAAGGGACATAGACTGAATGAGTGGCAAGTTTCTAGAAGAGGCTATGGGACAGGGAACATTGCTGCAGCCACTTTTGGAAAAGACCTATTCTCACTGTCATTTTGATTTGCATTTCCCTGATGAGGAGTGACGTTGAGTATCTTTTATGTGTCTGTTGGCCATCTGGGCATCTTCCGTGAAAAAAAATGTCTATCCATGTCTTCTGCCCATTTTTTAATTGGATCATTCGTTTCTGGGGTGTTAAGTGTTGTAAGTCCTCTATGTATCTTGGGGAGGATGGGTTAAATAGGGATGGGGTGCGGGAGGGCACCTGTCGTAATGAGCCCGGGGTGATGCATAGACGCGCTCAATCACTAGATCGTACACCTGAAACTAGTATTACACTGTATGCTAATAACTGGAACATAAACAAAAACTTTTTTAAAAAGGACCAGCTGAGTAAAAAAAAGAACAAATGAAAGAACAAATGCACAGAAGAAAGAAGGAAAGAAAGAAAAGACCTTTTCATGGGACTACCAACAATTTGCTAAATCTTCCTTTACCCAACAGCCACATGCTTTGGGAGCTGTGGACGCAGCCCTCAGGAGCAGGGGGCCTTTCGGGGACCCCCATCACTGACCACTCCTCCATTCAAAATTCCCCGGGGCAGTGTCTAGCCTCACAATGCCAGAGGAGACCGAGGCGCCAAATGGCAGCTGCTCAAATCTGCCATCGACAGAAGAAAGTTATGCACATGCCGACAGACCGTGTGACACCAGCTCCATCCTCCCCGACCCACCCTAAGCTGGGGGCTCTCATGTGCCCCCTGGGCTCTGGCCACAAGGTGGGTTGAGCCAATAGGGTGCACAGAGATCCCAGGGAGGGAGGAGTAAGGCAAAGCATCAGTCACCCCGGCGCCCCATGGCACGTCACCCCAGGCTAGCTGCTCCTGCCCGCCGACACAGTGTGCATGGTCTGGGGCTTCAGAGAGTGGCTCCAGCTCCTTGGTCCCACCCCCTCCCACCTTTAGAGCTGGGCCCAAAGAGGATCTGTTCTGGGGTAGTGCAGGGTCCCTTGCTGGCTGTTCTATGCCTGTCCACTTCTGTGGGAACCAACGAAAATAGTTCCTTTATTAAACTCTTCTCAAATTACACAAACTCAACAAGGTCATCACTTTCTGGAGGCAACCAGGACTGGTCCAGAGCCCTTGCTCTCATGAACTAGCAAGTGGCACAAATCCGTCTCCCACCTTCATGCTTTGCTCTCCTCGAGGAGTTTGCTAAGGTTATGCCTTAATCACATCACCATTCCTTCACCTATCCACAAATAACCACAAGCTCCTATAGTGACAAGACTAGCTAGAAAATCCCCAGGGGTCCCGCTCTCACGGAGCTTACTGTCCACCTGCTCTACAGGGTTTTACTTGGCCAACATTTGTCAAGAAACCAGAGGGAGTGTCCATTTCCAAAACACGGAAACCAAAGCTAAAGCAGATGGCAAGTGGTGACTTCTGTCTTCACTCCCCACCTTGAGGGTCACAGGACACCTACAGGAAAGCTATCTAAGAAATGAAGGACATTCACCAGCCATCAGCACGAGTCATCTGCCCACAAACGTCATCTTTTATATAAAAATCACATAGTTCCAGAAGGTGTAAATCCTGTTACATTGTTCAAAACACAGGCAGCCTTCCTGGGATCTGCTGACCCAGAGGTTGGCGTCCGTGTTCATGTTCATGGTGATGGCGGAGGAGGAGCTGGGACAGCTGCTAATAACCCTCACTTTAAAAGTACATGGAGGGACGCCTGGGTGGCTCAGTGGGTTAAGCCTCTGCCTTCGGTTCGGGTCATGATCTCAGGGTCCTGGGATCGAGTTCCGCATCGGGCTCTCTGCTCAGCCAGGGGCCTGCTTCCTCCTCTCTCTCTCTCTGCCTGCCTCTCTGCCTCCTTGTGATCTCTGTGTCAAATAAATAAATAAATAATATTTTTTTTTAAAAAGTACATGGAGGGTAAGGCACGTCCCGCACCATACAGCATAAGCCACCAAAGCCGCCTTCCTCCCAAGAGGACAAGTAAAAAAATCCCGTTGAAGGAGCCATTTGATCTCAGAGGGCCAGTCTGAGGGAGAGGTTCTGGGTTGCTGTGGCTGAGGTCAGCATGAGCAGAAGCGGACCCGTTTCCTGCCTCCTTGTCATCGGTCCCCACTCTCTGCCACCCTCAGCACCCACAAACCACCTGGCACTGCCAGCTCTGATCCTGGACCTGCCTTCACTTTGGTTCAGTTCAAAGACTCTGAACAGAAGCTCATCTGAGCTGTCCGGTTTATACCTCATTACTGTCCAGAAGCCAGCCGGACACAGAGGTGAACACGGCACAGAAGATGGACAGAGGGAGAACCCTGGGGACACAGGCTCCTGATCTCTCCCTGCTCAGGGTCCCTCTGGGGTAATCACAGGCAAACCATCTTGTTATCCTACTAAACGCAAGCCCTTCCTCAGCCACGTCGGCTCCCACTTCCAAGGGGAGGGGACCAACAAGTCCCTGTTCTGGTCACCGCTCTGTCTGCCTCTCCTCTTTACTCTTGTATGGCATCAGTGGGGTGGGGGTAGCACAGTGGGACCCAGAAAGCAGACGAGCTCCTCTAGGCCCCAGGAATTCCCAGGGGCTGTGCCCACCCGCAAGCGGGCAGGTGAGCTGGAGGCCTGTGGGTGAGCCGAGGATGCCACCGTCCAAAGGGAGCCGATACAGCAGGCTTCCAAGGAGCAGGATTCCCAGGGCTGCCCCTCAGGGGCTCCAGGGACATCTTGCTAGACTTACAAAGTGAAGGACACCCCAAGTTCTCTAGGCAGTGCTACTGATGCTGCCATAAAACCCCCACTTCCCACGCCTGCTGGTACTATCCCAGAGATGGCCTCAAAACCAGCAGCCTGGACCGTTGGGGGAGCTGGGAGAGCTGGCTGAGCTTCGAGGGGAGGAGAGCTCTGGACCTGCACTCTGAAGGCCCAGGCTTTGGCCCCATTGCAAAAATGCCCCTCCCGTGAGGTCCCAGCCCCGTCACTCCCCTATCTGAGCCACGGTCCTTCCCGTGAGGATGCTTCCCACTTCCAACAGGTGTCTTGAGGATGAGGTTCTTCTGAAACCATGTCGTCTGCTATATATGGGGTAAGTGAGGGTTTAATCAGATTTATGAGCATGGAAAACTAGTCACAGAGTCATATGTGCAGAACAGTTTGATGCTAGTGCTCTCGCTCCCACACTCACATGGACAGGTCTGCTCTGACAAAGGATTGTTCTTTTTAGGACATCGTCCCTTCTCTGTTCTCAGCCACTTCAACAAAGGCTTCCTCCCCAGACAATAAAACTGGAGGCAAAAGGGTTTTGCACAGACCTACAGACATGTATTTCCTTAGGAGAACTTATGAGAGGGTCCCCAAAGGATTCCTGAGTCACGGAATAATGAGGAACTAGGGGAAGTCTGCAGGTGAGGCCATCTGGGGCTGGGGCAGGAGGCAGAACTTTTTTTTTTTTTTTCCAGAAGTCATTACAGGATGGACTTGAAATTCTCTTGCAGAAGTGTTGCCCCCCCCCCCAATGAATGATCATACTGCTGTAAACATGGAAAGGCAGGCGGCACATTCCCCTCACCCCTGACGTAGCACCGGCTGCCATATTCATAATAATTTCCAGCCTTCGGTTGTACCTGCTCTTGATTTAGGTGGGGGTACAGGTGTGAGTCTCACTTTCCCTTTTCTCAAGCATGATTGCCACTGAAACCTCGATGCTGGCCCACTGAGTACGCAGTGTGACTTAAAGAATTCTTGTTCTCTCCCCCCTTTACTCCCTGGACCCTGATGGCACCGGGGCTCCTTCTTCCTCATCTCCCTCTCAAAGGCCACCATCACCACCTTCTCTCCGGATGCAGCATGTGATCTGTCTAATCCTGTCTGTGAAATGTCAGACTCCGTGTCGGGTTGGTCACCTGCCCTCTGGGAGGACTTCCCGGCGCTGCTTCCCTTCTCGGTCTCTTTCGCATCCAAGCCATTTCGATCTGGCTCGTGGGGCCAGGAATAGCTTCTGCCGCTGGTAGACGGGGACTCGCATCCCCACCCAACATAGCACATCTCCCTCCTGTCCTCCTGAAAGAATATGAACTAAATCCTTCTGTTACAAGAAATTCTGAGCTACAAGGTATCCGTTCAACTTCTGCCATCCTGACAGAGTTCAAGGGCTTTTTCCCGAAGGCTCCAAACCCCTCCCTTGACTCTCATTTTACGCACAACACAAAAGACCAGAACCGAACAGACGAGGGAGGAGAAACCACGTTTTATACCCCACCGCTCAGGGAAGTGATACTTCGAAGAGCACAGCCACTCTCCTCAGAAATGCCGCAGATACGTGATGACAATGATCTTGTAAGTCTATGTTGGCTGTAATATTCAAACGGAAGGTTCTCTGGAGTCTGATGTTTCAACGTATTATTATCTTCAATACGCAGGCACAAGACAAAGATGTACTCTTTTGCTTTCAGAAGCAGCACCATCATCACATTCATGCTGTCAAGATCCTAAAATTCAGGGACGGATTAAAGGGATATCTAGGTATCCATGATCTCATCATGACTGCTCCCTGACAAAGGAAAAAACTTTTGTGACTGTGATTTTCATTTTCCACAGGCCCAGGGGAGACTTAACCTCATTTTCAATCTGAGGGTTAATTTAACTGATACCCAGCGTTGCCCCTTTCCAGTTCATAGTACATAGGAAAGGAGCTCATGGATCCTGCCCAGGCATCAGCTGCACCTACAATTACTCTCGGTCTCAGGTCAAGTTGAGAACTGAGTTTCAAACAGCCTCGTAACAAGTTTTGTGCACAAAATGGCGTGTGTTCGAACTCGTGCATGTCGGGAGTCCTCATCCTCCAAAACCACTCCTGATGATGACCAGGTTTGAGGCCGCGCCACCTAACACTCCAACGGCCATTCACTTCTCCCCAATTATTTCCTTGAAACCCTTGTTAAATGGTCCCCCCCCCATTCTTCCCAACAGCTTTCCCAGGGACTCCTGGATTCCTTCCACCTCATAATGGAAATACCCCAATAGTTCCTTGAGCCTTGATGTTACTATAACTGGGGAAAATGTTAGGGGTTGAATTCTATCTCCCAAAAATAGTATGTCGAATGTTAAGCCCCAGTACCTAAGAACGTGACCTTGTTCAGAAACAGGGTCATTACAGAGGTAATAGAGTCACTATGAAGTCACTAGAATAGGCGCCGATCCAATTCAGCTGGTGCCCTCCTAAAAGGGGGAAAGACACAGGACACAGAAAGAAACATGGACACAGGGAAGGTAATGTGAAAAGTCACAGGGATAATGCCACATGAAGGCAGAGGGTTGTAGTAATGTATCTACAAGCCGAGGAATGCAAACGGTTGCTCTACAAACTACCAGAAGCTAAAGGAGAGGCCTGGAATTCCCCCGACTGTCCTCGGTTCCTCATAAGGAACCAATTATGTTATTTTGGTTATGGTTCCTCGTAAGGAACCAATGCTGCCAACACCTTGATTTCTGACTTCTGGCTTCCAGAATGGTGGAACCATTGTTTCTGTTATTTTAAGCCGCATGATTTGTGGTACTTGCTTCAGCAGCCCTGGGAAACCGATGCAGAAGTTTCCTCATATTGGTTTGTATTTGGTTCCAATATTTAAGAGGTTTACAACCTTATGGTCAGTCTATCCTTGAGCACCAGGGCAGGGTTGTGGCTGCATATTAGGATGTCCAGGACCTACCCTCAAAGATTCAGATGGAATTGGTGTGAGATTTAAAGGCCAATGGGATTCTGATGTGATTCTAATGTCCCAGGTTGTAGGAGAAAATGCACACATCATGAATTTTTTGGGAATGCAGCGTTGAACATGGACACCCCCAAGACATTGTATGATATAATTTTCCTCATAAAAAATATTCCTTAATATAGAGATTAGCTGCATATAGAGTGAGTGAATTTTAAAAGTGTCCTGTGACCAAAGGAAATTTGGAGAAGTCAGGCAGATACAATGGAAAAGTTTCGGCAGCTGAGGGTGAGGAAGCCAGGAAGCACTGATGAGCAACTTGTGTGAGTCAAAAACAGAGCAACATTCATCAGCCTGAGATATCAAATTCTCTCATCAGCCCCTACACAATCACATGCAGAGGTGACACCTCTGAATCACAAAACCAGACTCCATTTCCTCTGGAATTCTGAGCCTCAGAAGAAAAGTAGATCAACAGGGTGCCTGGGTGGCCCAGTGGGTTAAGCCTCTGCCTTCGGCTCAGGTCATGATCTCGGGATCCTGGGATCAAGCCCCACATCTGGCTCTCTGCTCAGCAGGGAGCCTGCTTCCCCCTCTCTCTCTGCCTGGCTCTCTGCCTACTTGTGATCTCTGTCTGTCAAATAAATAAATAAAAATCTTCAAAAAAAAAAGAAGAGAGGAAAGTAGATCAACATATATCCACACCTACAAGTAGGATATCCCACAAGTGCTCTGTATTGACATTGGGTGGGAAAGTCATAATAAAAGGGGGATGTAGTTGACAAGAAGATACCAACAGACACAGTTAGAAGGACATGGAAAGTGCTTGATGGGAAAGGAAATGAAAATGCATAGATGTCTCTTCCAACATGGGTCCACAGAGCAGGAGACCAGGCTGCTTGCTCTTAAGTGGAGGTTGAAGGCTTTCCAGGTTCCAGAGGTTCCAGAGTTCCTTAGAGAACTTCTCAGGATTTCAGTCTGAAACCACCCACATGACATGAGAAACATTCTGCCATATGTAAGAACCCCCCTTTGTTTCTACTCGCCTGCCCACACTCCCCACAGCAGCCCCCCAGATGCTTCTTGTGTCACTGTCTGAGTGAACACCTGCCTGAAGTTCATTCCTGAACAGGAATAGCAGAGAAGGAAGGGGGGGGGGTCACTATAAAGGTTTAAGGATCCAAATAACTTTTAACCATCGTTGCTCTCTAATACAGTCTGAGAATCAACCTTCACCTTTTACCTAAACAGTAAGGTACATAAGAGGAGGAGGAGGAAGGGGGATGAGTAGTTATAAACTGTACTCAATGGCATTTTAAATACACATTTAATATGGAAATATTATTACAAAAGAAGTGGATAGATTTCCAGCTTCACCTGGGCAAATTCTATCTTTGGAACATCTCTCTCTCTACCGTCCCCACCACCTCTTTTATTGCTCAAACTGAAAACAGAATCACAATCATTTGCCATCACCCGAGGGTGGTCTGACAGTTAAAAACAGCAGTTTCGACAGTTGTAACAGACGCTCACCAGCACTGCCTTACTGTCCAGCAGCTCCTCTCCACGGGAATGTCAAGCTCTCTGAAAACCACTAATGCCTTCTTCCGTATGTCTAATGTTCCACTGGTATTTGATAACAGTTCGTCAACTCTGTCTCCCTGTTTGCTTTTGACTTTCCTGCACTATCTCACCCACCTGTCACTCACTCTCACCTGAGCTTCATTACATGGCAAATAAATAGGTTGGCCCCCAGTCTCAACATCTTCCACTTGAAGCCAATTCCATCATCCTTCAGGGGCACAGCTGGCCCTCTCACATAAAAAAATGGTGTGATTCACTTCCATGCCAGAGTTACAGTGTGCAACTGTATAGAACTATATGCAGGGAAAGCAATCCGACTCATTTGAGAAAAGGCTGCAAGAGTTAGGTCTCCCCCAGCTGCAAAGAATCAGAAGGCATCTGATTCAAACCTACACAGTTGTGAAGTAAGGATTCTGATTCATTCACCAACTCCTAAAATAGTAGAAGGGGGCACCATCTACAACTCCAAGTATAAGACACATAGAAGGAAGCACGATGCTCACAGAGCGTAAGAGTATAAAACTCATTCATAGCAAGATGTTACCCCAGGTACATAACAGAAAGGGGTGCAAATAAGGGTCTAGATACATTAATATGCCACTGAGTCACCGACAGCTTCTCAGGAAGACCTAAGTCCCAAAATTGCATCAGGGAATGAAGCTTTCCCCGCTCCTCCCACCCTCGCCATGGTGCGTCCCTTGGGGCCTTCACTGGCCAATTCCTGTGTTGAGGGACCAAGGATCTCACCCTTATTGGTGATTCCTGTGTCCCTGCAGAGCAGACTTGATGCACCTGGTCATCAGTGGTAACCAGAGAAGAACCGAGGCGCCTGGGTGCCCGTGTAGTTGCCAAGTTCATCCTTTCTCAGAAACACAAGTATCACACAAGTGCAGGATCTGATCCGTGGACTATGTGGCCCTGGCAGTGGGATGCCAATGTCGGGCGGGAGCCTACAACATCCCTACGAAATACAAACAAGAAAGCTCTAGGTGCCCTTGGAAGCAACACCACGTATGAGCAGCGGCAAAACCGAAGAGCCAGAAAACTCACTTGTTTTTTAAACTGTTGGACAAAGTTTACAACTAACTTTTCATACAGCTTATCTTTCTCAGCAATATCATTTCTGTTGAAAACAATGGTCCCATAAATTCCCTTTCCAGCAAATGTCCAACTTGGGAAATGTGTGGAGAACAGAGAATAGTCCCAAAAGACATGTATATATTCACCCAATGAATAACCATTTAACACCTACCATGGGCTAGGGCAATGCGCTAGTAGCTAAGGCTGTACTGATGAAGCCTGCCTTCGTGAAGAGGCTGGCTTTGGCAGGGGACAGCAGTGGAGAGGACAGGTAGTCATCAAGTAACTAAAGGAAATATTAAGCCACAATATAATAGGGTCCCCAAAGGAGAGACATACATAGTGGCGTGCTGATAAAAGTTTGACAACCAGCTCCCTGGGAGGAAGGACCTCTGATTTGAAGTCTGTTAATTTCTATGATGTAAACATTCCCGCATTAGCTAATTTCAAGTTACCAACAAAACAAGTGGCTTACAAAATTCCTGAAAAATTTAACAATCAACTCGCACAGACTGGCTAGCTCCAGAAAACCACTGATAATACTATAAGAGGAAACTGACCTAGACAAGGATACAGATTGCTTGGGAAACAACAGACCACCCCCAGGTTCTAACACTAAGTCACGGACCCCAAGCACCCCATCCCTGACACCGTAATAGCAACATAGTAGACTGGATGCACCTGGTAATTAGTAATAAACAGAGAACTACTGACCCCGGGTACATAGGTAGATATTATAAGGGATAAAATAATAGGTCAAGGTCACTTTTTATCAACCATGGCAACATTCCCTTAAGTCAGGTTCTAGAAAAAGGAGTGTGGTCCCTCCTAGAGGAAAGAATTCACACTCACCAAATCAGGTGTTTTATAGAACACATGATTTATGGTTTCCCTCCAATAGTAAATTCCTTCCTAGTAATCTATCACACCAAAAACCATTACCAACATTTTGGCCATTTTAAAGTAAATCCTATATCCTCTACTATAGTTACCCAGCTCAGTTCCTAAGTCCTGGAGAAGCCAGGCAACACCACCCAAGGAGAAAAAGAAAGATTTAACCAGGCTTCTCTAAGAAGCATTATTCTTTCAAAATCTGTGACTCCTTACCCTAAATCCTCATTCAAATTCTGGAGTTCATTAAGCAGGTCACGGAAAAGTACACCTCCACTCAAAATCACGCATCAAGTAATATGTTTATAATTATGAAAACATAATTATTTTTTAAGTTTAGTAAATGTCACCTCAAGAAATTGGAAAGAGGCACGACAGATTGCCAGATGCTATGCATATATTCCAGAGAAAACCACATTAAAGGGGAACAGAAATCATTCAAAATGTAAGCAAGAAGAGGGGTGAGAGATGGCTCCATAGAAGGGAGGAGAGTGTTCCAAGAATTGCAAATCTAAAGGCCACAGCTGAAGGCTCCACCGCATTTAGAATCAAAATGACATTTCAACAGGTGAGAATATATTTCAAGTCTAGTTTATAAATTTATCCCACACTTTCCCCCAAACCCCAGTATAAAATTCAGCAGACTTCAGAATGAAATTTCCTAAGAATTCTTGTAAGTAGAATGTTTTCATTAAAATTTGGCTAGTATTTATGCAGCTCCCAAGAACTTCAGCATAAAACTCAATATTTCCTAAATACTATAACTAAGGGCAACTTTCATTGGCCTATTCAGTTTGCTTTATCTTAAATATTTCCCTGAGGTTATTTAAATACTCATGAAGATTCCACTAACCTTAGTTCTTAATACTTACTGACATAATCAGCTGAGCAAGTGGCATTTTAAAAAGTGACACCTGTCAATCTTGTTTGCGTCCCCGCATGCAGGCCCCTAATCTCACAGCTGGTCTGCCCGAGACCCCCTGAGCACCAACCCTTGTCCCCCATGTGGTCCCATTTCTGCTCCAACAAGATAAAAGAAACGGTCATGAACCAGGAGAGCACCTGCTCATGGAAAGAAGAAGGTGGCTCGTGGAACAGCTACAGCAGACGATAAAACACTTCAGTTCTCCTTGAAGAAGCTATAGGTTAATAATACCTCTGCTGTGGAAGAAGCAGATTATGTTCACAAACCAAGGAATAGGGATCCACGTCCAGCAGCCTCAAGGGCAGACATCCCTGGCAGCTGACCCTTTCACCATTCCAGGTCGTGCCGGGACAAAGCCACCACCAGAAACCCTGCGTCTTAAACCGACTTGGTGCAGACACTGTGGCTCATTTAAAGAGGCTGGCTGAAGCTCGGCGCACCCCATCTGGGGATGGAAAAGCACCACGTGCTACCGGGGAGGAGGAAGATGATGACGAAGTTCCAGGTCTTCAGGAACTTTTTTTTTTTTTTTTTTTGACAGAGCTTCCAAGAATGGAGCAAAGTGAGGTGAGCCACCTTCTGAAGAAGACAGAACTTAAAGAAGTTACAGGGGGGGCTGCTATTTTATATTATGGCCACTTTTTTAAAAAATGTTGTGCATGAACTGATAAAATCTAGGTCTCTAATATTTTTAAGCCCAAGTCCCTTGGATGCTGTCACTCTTGGTTTTTGCTTAGACACAATTCCTTCTCTGCACCTAATTAAGCTGGAGTAGCCTGGGAATAAGGTTTGAAACCAGGTTAATAAAGTTCTTTGCCTAGTTAAAAAACAAATTAAAAAATTCACACTTGTCACTTCAGCTCAAAACCATGAAGCAGGATAGAGAAGATCATGAAGGAAGGAGAGGGTGGATGTTAACAAAAGTCAACCACAAAGCAAGGTCAAGACCGTGGTTACCAATGAGAATGGGAGAGTAACTATAAATATTATTGCTTTCCATAAGACTAGACCACTAAATTGAAAAGATGAGCAACAATTTCCAGGCAGACTAGGGAAATAAATCTATTTTCTAAGGTGGCTAATTGTGAAACATCTAAAGTGCTAGATGTAATAGCATGAAGTCTGACCCTTACCATAAGTAAACTGATACCAAACAAAAAAATAAATAAATATTCTAGACCAATGACAAGAGCTCCATCAACTGAATACATATTAGGCACTGGAGGGTCCAGCTGGCAGCTTTTACACATAATTTATTTAATCCCCACACCACCCTGCCAGACCTAGAGTTATCCCATTTTATGTTTAAGGAAACTGAGGCTCTGAAGCAATCTGACGAAGATCGTGGTCCTCAAAGGAATTCTGGAGTCTGAATTCCACAGTCAGTATTCTTTTTTTTAAAGATTATTTATTTATTTATTTATTTGACAGGCAAGAGATCACAGGTAAACAGAGGAGCAGGAGGAAGCAGTCTCCCTGCCAAGCAGAGAGCCCCATGCGGAGCTCGATCCCAGGACCCTGAGATCATGACATGAGCCAAAGGCAGAGGCCTTAACCCACTGAGCCACCCAGGCGCCCCAAAGTCCGTATTCTTTGCTGCCTCCTCACTAACGAACTTAGCCTTAGTAGTATCCAGCATCCACCAAGAAATCATCCAGTCCATAAATCATCAATGTCAAAGAGCGTTCGGGGTAAAGAATTCTATATGATCCTGCGTTTGCAAATGGGCTGTTTAGCATGTGGTTAAATTGGTTGTTTAGAAATCAAAGCACATTTTCCTGAGGAAAAAAGAAAAGGAAAATAATTGGGTCATCAGATCAGTCCAGAGAAGCCGAATGCTTGGTGATGATGATGAGGACGATGACGTCATCCCAGGCGTGCATGGACACTCGCCCTGGGCCAGGCACTTGCTAAACAACCTCGACAACCACACGGCCTACCCTCCGCCTTTCCCTTACAGACATGACCAGGGTTCTCAACCAGGGGCGTTCTGTAATGTGTGAGTGTGATTTTTAATTGCCACAGTGTGTGTGTGTGTGTGTGTGTGTGTGTGTGTGTGTGTTGGGAGGGGGAAGACTGGGAAGCTGAACTCCAGTCGTGCGTGGGATGGTTTGGGGGAACTGTTAAGTTCGACGGCTGTGGCGAACCATACCTCCATGTTCAACGCCTTTCTTGAACCCGGACTGGAGCTCTGACCTACAGCCTTGACCTACAGCGAGTGGTGCAAGGGACACGGTGCCCATGCTGGGTTTAGGCTTTAGGAGGCTTGGGAGGCTTCTGGTTTTTCCCGCCCTGGGGGATGCCAGCAGCCATACAAAAAGCCCATCCCACCTGGGACTGCCACGCTCTGCGAAGCCATTTCTGGCTGCGTGGAGAAGTCACGTGGAGGAAAACCGAGGTCCTGGCCTGCATCCCTGGCTGGGCCGCCCCCTGAAAGGCAGCAGCACCTCACCTTTCACGCCAGCCATGCTGCTCGGTCAGGCCGACCCCAGTGACGCCAGTGGCACCTCTTGGAGTCCTGCCTGGATGACAGATTCCCAAGCAAATAAATAAAATGATTGTTGATTTCAGCTACATTTGGAGGGTCATTGGTTTCTCACCAGTAGATTACCATAACAATAGTCAATGAGGCTCAGGACCCAAATGGGGTTCCATTCACTGGGGAAGAGGGGTGGGGATGGAAGTAAGAAAAGAAAAGGGGTCTCTGTAAAAGCTCCCCAGTGTTCCTAGGAAGAAATGAAAAGAAACCAATCACAATATAGAAAGCGTACGCCATCTGGCCACATCCTGTGTCTCTCCTAGTGTCTATTATAGAAACTTCCCCGACGAGGGAGAGGGGATTGTAGCTCTATTATATGGACGAGAAAACGAGGCTCAGAACACTAAGAAACCCGCCCACGGTTGCTCAGACCGTGACAAAGCTGCAGTGGGACCTACCTGACTCACGCCTGCTTCCCCCGACCCAGTTTTCCTGGGCCACGGTCTGTGGTTTAAACACACACATACAACTCCTATCAAACCTGGTCTTCACAGTTATGACCTACTTACTTCACCACAAATCAAAGCAGCATGGGCTATTTTCCAACTGAAACTAATTTAAAATAATTTACTTTTTGAAGAATTATAATGAGAATCCACAGTTAAAGATAATTTAGATGAAAGTTATTCTCATGACCTAGTAAAAATAAAGGGACTTGAGCATATGGTTTTGAATAAATGTGATTCTCTGGGATACAATCAGGATACTCACTGAATTATTATAATCATTCTGGGGCATGTTTTTATCTTTGTTGACTTTTTCCTACCCGCCAGGACTGTGATTGTATAATAATAATACAACAAGTTTAAAGGACTGTGGTCTTCAGTTGCTTAGCAACACATAGCTTTGAGGAGAATGAAGGATAAAGGGTCCACTGGCAAAATAATGCTGTTTGCAATTGAACCGTTATTTAAAAGTTCTAGAACGATTAAAACTGTTCTGTATAAATGCAAGTATGCAAATGAAGGCTCCACAGTATCAGCCACTGCCTGTATTTCTTTTTTTTTAACTTTTTAAGATTTTATTTATTTATTAGACAGACAGAGATCACAAGTAGGCAAGAGAGGCAGGCAGGGAGAGAGAGAAGGAAGCAGGCTCTCCGCGGAGCAGAGAGCCGGATGTGGGGCTCGATCCCAGGACCCTGGGATCATGACCGGAGCCGAAAGCAGAGGCTTTAACCCCCTGAGCCACCCAGGTGCCCCCACTGCCTGTATTTCTATCACACCCTGAATCTGAAGTTGAAGCCAATCACTGAACGGATTGGTACGAATTTACCGATTTGAACAACCCTGATGAGAACAGTAACTAACACGGCTATTTCAAAGGCAGGGTATCGTTGTTCCTTCCCTACCAGGGCTCTTGACCTGGAGGAGATGAAGTGAAATCCATGCACGTGAATTACAGAGGACAGCGTCCACCCTGTCCTGCCTGCCCAGCCTTCGCTGTCATTATCCCCGTCACCATCACCGTCACCAAAGAGGAAAGGCTGAACAGGCTTGTGCAGAGAATTTAGCAAATAACATACCTTCCACCATGAACACTCTTCCACTCATTTCAGTAACTGTAAACGTAAAAGTCAGGTTACTTGTTCCCCTTTCATTCTTTTGTGATTGATTTATTCAACCAAAGCTCACGGAGCAACTCCAAAAGCCAGGCACTCTCCCAGGCAGAAAGCAAACAACTGGGGAACCTAGGAGACATGGCGACCATCCTCATGGGCTCTCCAGGGTGTGGAGAGACAGGAAACAAGCAAGCAACCATGAAATTACAAAACATGACAAGAACTGGGAAGGAAGCAATCAGTATGAGGGGGTCAGAGGAGGACTTCTTCCGGAGGTGATAATTAATGGGGGAGCCAGCCATGGGCAGATCTAACGGAAGAGGAACTTTCTGGGGGAACTTCACATACAAAAGGGCTGAAGCAGGAAAGAGCCTTTCTTTTTGGTGTGGTGAGCCCTTCCTGGAAGGGAACACACAGGATAGGCTGGGGTAAGAGGAGGTTGGGAGAGAGGATGATGGTGTCCTTACGTAATTACTAACTATTCCAAAAAGTGCTGGGACTGCCGAAAGTCTCATTTCATCAGGAAGACGTCCCTACAGTTTCTCTCTCCACAAAATGGAGGGGTTATTGGTGGGGATGCTATGACACAGCGGCTGCCTTACACACCATCACACCCAGGCAACCTCGCCCGGGGGCTCTCTACCAGGTTCTGAGCCGGCTTTTACACTATTACTACACCCCCACCTGAGCACAGAGAGGTGGAGTCCTGGGATGCTGGAGCACAGTGTCTTCTGGAAGTTTCATGGAAGACTTAAGTCTTAAGTCGCTGGGAGCCAGGAGCAGGCAGAAATTCCAGAAACACAAATAAACCAACAGAGGCAAATCCCAGAGACATTCTGCACTGGCACTTCGTCCTCACCCTCGCCTGGCGCCCCCTCAGGGTTTGTACAGGGGCCACCTGATCCCCTTCTAACCCACCTGCCAAGAGACCTTGGCTCTGGCCTGTCCTCCTTGCCTCCTCCAAGCTGCAGATGCCCACTCAGCCTGCTGCCTGGTACCCACCTCACCAGATGACAAATCCCTGGTTAGAGAGTGATGACTGTTGCTGGCCACATCCTCACCGTGACAGTCTAGATGTGGACCTTCTAGATGTCCTTACCACCTTAATCCAAACAAGTGACTTTAATCATGGAAATTCCCATCATGCCAATACACTAGGGAGGAACGTCTTTCATGGATTTTAGCACCAGCTTCCTTTGAAACACAATAAAATGTAGAGACACACTGCAAACTAAGTCAGAATTTTTAAATAGTGTAAAAGCAAAGAGTTTAGTCGTTTTTAATGCCACTCCACCAAAAGACAGTGTCTATTTCCTTCCAGTTTTATTTTATGTGCCTTCCCCTAATTGTGATTATAGCACTGGTTCAATTTATCTTTTTGGAGAGCGTAATGGGCCTGTGTCCTTTGCTTTTCCTTTAACATCATAAGCACAAAGTTCTCTTTAAAGATATCTTTTACAATGGCTGTATAAAATTCTATCATAGAGCTATGCCATTACTTAAACATCTTCCTATTAACTTGATATTTAGGGCCTTTCCAATTTTGGACTATCATAAATAATGTGATGATCACTATCTCTGTTGAAAAAATTTTGTCCAAATTTCAACAACTATTTAAGGACAAACTCCTAAAAGGGGCCTTACAGAGTCAAAAGATTTTCAGGTTCTTTCTTGATCCACATAGACTAATTGCTTTCCAGAAAAGAAAACCAATTTTCACATCTAACATTGATATAAGTGCCCATTTCATGTGAAGGGGGTATATATATATATATATATTTTAAAGATTTTATTTATTTATTTGACAGACAGAAATCACAGAGAAGCAGGCAGAGAGAGAGGAGGAAGCAGGCTCCCCGCTGAGCAGAGAGCCCAATGTGGGGCTTGATCCCAGGACCCTGAGATCATGACCTGAGCCGAAGGCAGAGGCTTTAACCCACTGAACCACCCAGGCGCCCCGGGGGTATATTTTTAATGCAACTTGAAATTATTTTAATTGTCACAGTATTTTAGTATCAGTAGCTGCCAGGTTTAGTCATAAGGCTGAGAGGATAACTGTCCATGATATTTGTATATCTGGCCCTTCTTTGGGCCACAACAATCTCCAGATGGATTCTTGGTCAACTTTATCTTAATTGTCATCATTTCCTTCCTTTCTTTCTGCCCTCTTAGTCTGGCTGGTAATGAAAATTGGCCAGCAGGAGCCTGGCAAGTTTTAGTTGTGAGGCAGGATCTATGCCAATCTTCTGCCACGGTAAACTCATATCAGCAAATAAATTGGCTGAAAACATTTCCTCTCTCATCAAACTTTCTTAAATAAGCTTTCCCTAGCATATTTCACCAGAATAGTACAATCCGGGGTTCACAAGTTCCTCCCATATACCAAATGGACCTTCCTGGAAAAGGCTGGTTCTGTCCACACGGACATGGTCATGTCACCAAGAAGCTCAAACTTCTCAAATAATTACTGACATCAACACTGGCACTTAATCGAACTTAACCTGAACTTCTCTGAAGCAATCATCAAATGGGCTCATGGCATTCCTTCAACTTTGAATTTTTGTAGCCTTGGCAACACTGAAAAAGCCACTCTCCTCCCATTTAATTATGGAAATTTATGAAGAGGAAGAGAAGCTTCCCAGCATCGACTTGAAGATGGAGAGGCAACAAAACGTGGGTTGTTGGATCAGCCAGACATATCCTCTAGGAACCATCTTTGGGTTCCTGGGATTCTATGTCTGTAGTTGGTGAGGGATGCCACTAGATGGTAGACTTGATTCTCTTTAGGACCTGGCCCCTCTGGGCAGCAAGGTGAACCCTTTAAGAAATATCATATTCCTGACACCATAAGCTTTGACAGCATGTGAGAGTACTTAATCTACAAGACTGGCTCCTGGGAGATATCAAAAAGCTTGGGTCACCTGAGCACATAGTTATAGTAGATTCTAGAACCTCAGTCTAACATATACACTTTTAACCTGTGTCACCTGTTGCCCTGCTCTTCTTCCCTGCGTTGCCGCTCCTCTCCTTGGCCCTGATGAAAAGTATCTTTTTCTACCACATAAAGAGTTAGTTGATCCCTTCCCTGCTTCAAACAATGCCACTGACCAGGCAGCTTTGGCGGAGAGCACACGTGACTGCTGATGATGCAAATGTGTGAACATATTTCTCCCTTTAAAACCCTTTTAAACATACGTAAAGTTTAAGCCACTTAAAAATGTGTTTCTTCACACAATTTATCTCAGCCTGAAAGTGTACTGAAGCAAAAGCAGCAAGATGGCAGCATTCACATCAGCGCCCTAGAAAATACCGGAGAGGTGACCTGGCAGGATAGCAGGCCCGAAGAAAATATGTTGGACCCACTGAACTCAAATTGGATGACGAGGAAATGCCACCACCTACCAGTGTGAAAAACCCTTGGTGCCTTCTGCATCCTAAAAGCATAGGCACACACACTCATATCCCCTTCAACTGGGGGTGCAGGGAGAGGAAGGGGGGCAGATACCACCAACAGCTTTCTCTCCCTCCATGGAACAAATTTAAGAGCCCCTACCATTGGAATGATCACAGCCTCCAAAGGTTTCTCACAGGAACTGAAAGCCAATCTTCCATCATTGAGATGATCTAACTAAACCCCAGAAAGGTTAGGCGATTTGCCCAAGGTTCTGCTACAAGCCAATGACAGAATCTGGTCTGCCAACTCCCCATCTAGAATTCTTTCTAGCATACCACCCGAGACTTAAAAATGTGTTCTTCTATTCAAATGCAGGAATCCTAAGTGAAATAACCCTTGGCAAGTGTAATTTAAGTAATTCTATTTGAAGGCTCTAATTATTCCCTTTCAGTGGGTCATTGTAGTCTCGGGATATTTATGGGTAAACCCTCCAAAGGATCAACCCCATGTTAAAGTTTCTTTTCCACGCAAGATTGTCAACTATGTAGTCAACCATGCAGCCTACTAACTCCAGGAATTTCCCCAAAGAAACATATGTAAGAAAAGAATGTGTCATGTTTATGAATCATTTGTGAAATGCTACAGAAAATAATGCAAAAAGAGAAGTACCAGGCTAAACCTAACTGATCTGATTCAGGCAACATGGAAAAAATCTCGCTTTCTCTCTAGCAACAAAAACTGAAATTTGGGACACAAAAAAGCAATGGATCCAACAGTGACCATAAGGGAGAGCATTACAAGTCATGTCTGTCCTCATAGAGTACTTCGTTTGCACTAAAAGTGCGGCCCTTATGACACATCTTAATCCACCAGTTAGATACCCGAACTGCTCTCATCAATGGGAGTGTTGAACTGCAAAGCACACAGTCTGGATTTAGTCTGAGGACAACTGACAAGGGTGACAGACGAAAACAAAAGTCATCTTCACTAATTCATCCCAGTGACCCCAGCCAAGAAAATGAGTAAAAATAAGCTTCTTTCTTGGTTGCTCTTAAAAGGGCCCAGACTAAAGAGTCAGGAAAATATACCATTAGATGCCTTGTAGTATATATCAGATGTTTCTGCAAATATTTTAGTCCACTTGATATAGGCTTTCACACAAAA
The DNA here is from genome assembly GCA_004024625.1 of Mellivora capensis. Classification (NCBI taxonomy): domain Eukaryota; kingdom Metazoa; phylum Chordata; class Mammalia; order Carnivora; family Mustelidae; genus Mellivora; species Mellivora capensis. The sequence continues at coordinate 40,539 of PISX010005684.1, read as the reverse complement.
TGCACAGGGAAATTTATAATAAAAATAACAACAACAAAAGCTTTGGAAATTCTTCCCTGCTGAGATGGAAAAGTCCTCGTGGACAGAGAGAAGACAAATGATGGACCAAAGCATTCCCCACATTGCCGTAGCCTCCCTGGCAACCAGAAGAGATGCACTTTACCATAGATGAGAGCAGTGAAGCCCAGAGATCTTACATAACTTGCTTACGGCCACAAAACCAAGATCCAAATCCCTGAGTCCAGTGAGTGAGGGGACTGGATGGGTAACGTAGAATCCCATGGGCTGCATGAATGTGGGGGCAGGACAATAACACAGAATCACCAACTTAAATGTGGTAGTTGCCCACCATAACCACACCACACTCTTCTAATAAGGCTCACTTTTTCTTGGAGCAGACCAAGATGAGTGAAAGGAACCAAACCATGCTTTCAACCAAGAAAGCAGAGGAAAGGTGATTTTCCAAGTAACGTAAAAATGCATTGTGTGACCTAGACAAATGGATGGGGCCACTGCTGCCCGTTAGAATCACCGGAGAGGGCTCTTTGTTAACATACCACTCAAACACCACCCCCAGAGGTTCAGATGTAATCGGTCTGGGGTAGGGCCCAGGTCACTGCTCACCTGTACCTTACCTAATTTGTAGTCAGGGTTGAGAACGACCAATGGAGGGGGGCTGGGTATTTTTTTCCCTTTTGCCTGTAAAGCAAACTATGCCTTGCAGATTTCTATTTCAGAGTCTCAAAGAATAATGGGACCTTTGCTTTTCTACAATCTGAGTAGCACTGGACAAGTCATTTAACCTCCCTTGGACCTGTTTTTCCACTTACCTAATAAGCACAGTGTGCAGAAAACACACCTAATGCATCCTGGTTTGCCCAATGCAGGTGTCAGGATGGGACCAGCATTTAATAAAATGTTTATTGGGGTTTTTTTTAAGATTTTATTTATTTATTTGAGAGAGAGAGCCGAGCAAGAGAAAGAACACGTGAACCAGCGGGAGGGACGAGGAAAAGGGAGAAGCAGGCACCCCACTGAGCAGGACCCTTGGATCATGACCTGAGCGGAAGGCAGATGCCTAACCTACTGAGACACCCAGGTTCCTGAAATGTTTACTCTTGAATCAGTGAAATGAGTAAATCTAATCTTCCCTCTAGCTCTGTCATTCCAGAGCTACTCATTTATTCACTCAACAAACATTAATATTAAGTTATTTATTACCCTCATGCAGACACTGTTCCAAGGGCTTGAATTATACCTGTGAGAAAATTAAGACCCCCTGGCTTCATGGAGGTTGAGCCCCATCAAGGGGGAGATAGACTATAAATGGTGAACCCAATGAAAGAATAAATCATTAAGTAGAAGATGACAAGTGTCATGGAAGAATAAGTAAAATAATGCAGTTATACTTTTCCCTTGTATGCATGTTTGTATGTGTGCCTGTTTCCAAATCTTAGAATGACTGTTTTATTTCAGACTGTAATTCTGCTTCTCACATTTGTTAAATCTCATAATAGGTCGAGTTTGCTCTCATCAATACCCATTTACTAAGAATGAATGGATTACACTAGATTTTATGTTTCATAAACTTTTTTTAAAACATCAGTTTTAGACCTGTATTTCTTGTAAAGTTAGATCTGGTGATTCAGACCAACAGTCCTGCCGAGAACAACTAAAAAGCTGGCCAAACACTGTTTCAAGCCCTCTAAAGATACTGGGGAGCTGAGGGTAAGGGAAGGCTGGCACGGCTGTGAAAAATCACAGGGAAAGACCTAAAACAAGAAAGGAACCCAGCACTTGGAATAGCTTTTCCCTCCAGAAGTACCTGAATTTTCCAGAAAAGCTTGTTAAAATGCTGAGAAATTGATAAGAATGATGACAATTTCACTAAATTGAGGCAACAAAAACTGGAATTCAAGGCCTGCTAAGGATGGTGAGCCTGATAAATCCCCCTCATTTGGGGTTAGGACCCCAAAGGGTAATACCTTACCATTAAAAGTGAACCAGAGTTATCATGTAGTAGAAATAAACCCAATTATATCAGCAACTAAATACAGAAAAACCAGATTTTCCTATTTAAGAACAAAGATCAGGGATGCCTAGGTGGCTTAGCCAGTTAAGCCTCTGACTCTTGGTTTCAGTTTAGGTCATAATCTCAGGATCATGGTCTCAGGGTCTTGAGATTGAGCCCCATGTTGGGCTCTGCACTCAGCAGGGAACCTGCTTGGGATTCTCTCTCTCCCTCTTGCCCTCCTCCCCTACAACCCCTCATCTCTCTCTAGAGAGAGCATCACTCCATTAAGTGTCTACCTTCGACTCAGGTAATGATCCCAGCCAGAGTCCTGGGACTGAGCCCCATATCGGGCTCCTTGCTCAGCAGGGAGTTTGTTTCTCCCTCTGGTCCTCATCCTGCTCGTGGTCTCTCTCCCTCTCTCTCCCTCTCCCTCTCAAATAAATAAATAAAATCCTTAAAAAATAAATAAATAAAAATGAAAAATAAATTTTAAAAAAAGCAAAGTCCAACTTTATACTACTTACAAGATACCCACATTAAATGTAAGAATACAGAAAGACAGAAAGTGAAACTATTTTTAAAAAGGTATATTATGCAAACACTAACCAAAAAAAAGCTGATATGTTTGTGTTAACACAGAAATGGTAAACTTTAAGAAAAAAGAAAATGACATTAGAGTTAAAAAGAAACATGTCAAATGATAAGATGATAAAATTGAATGAAATATTCAATTCACAGGAAAATATAATAATGAATTTGCATACATGAAATACATAGCAAAATTTCACAGAACAAAATAACTATATAAATGCACAATCAAAATATTAAAGTCAAATAGAATATGTTCTCAAATCATGGGGGAATTATATTAGAAATCAATTATACTAGAAAAATCTCAAAATTCTTGAAAAATCTAAATAATCTATGACAGAAGAAGAATTATCAGGTAAATTAGAAAGAAATTCAAATAATAATAATGAAAATAATATATGTCAAAACTTGCATGATATAACTATAGCCAAGATTAGAGAAAAAGGCATAGCCCTAAATACATATATTATAAAAGAAGGCTTAAAAAAATCAAGACATTAAGCATTCATTCCCAGAAATTAAAGAAATCAATTAAACCTAAGGAAAATTGAAAAAATTAAAAATAAAGATAACAGAAATTAATAAAGTAGGTAAAAAAGAGATAGAATTGATAAAATTTTGACAAGACTCATAAAATCAATAAACTCCTGGCAGGACTATGAGAAATGAGAGAGAAATCACAAATCAACAACAGAAATTGAGTCATCACTCCAGATCCTACAGATCCTTTAAAAATCACAGGAGGAGTGGGAACCCTGGGTGGTTCAGTCAGTTAAGCCCCTGCCTTTGGCTCAGGTCATGATTCCAGGGTCCTGGGATTGAGTCCTGCATCTGGCTCCTTGTTCAGCAGGGAACCTGCTTCTCTCTCTGCCTCTGCCTGCCACTCTGCCTGCTTGTGTGCTCTCTCTCTCTCTCCGTATCTCTCTCTGACAAATGAATAAATAAAATCTTTTTTAAAAATCACAGGAGGAGATTATGAATAATTTATGTCAATAAATTTGAAAATTTAGGTGATTTGGATAAATTACTAGAAAAATCCATCAACTTGACATTTATGTAGGCTTTATCTTAACTGATGCCAGGAATCAATAGGCACTTAAGTTGTTTCAAACTTTTGGCTATTATGAATAATGCTGCTATGACACATAAGTGTGTTAATATCTGTTCCAGTTCCTTATTCTCACTTCTTTTGGGTATATACTCAGAAGTAGAATTGCTGGATTATATATAGTAATTTTATGTTTAATTTTATGTTTAATTTTTTCAGGAATTGCCATATCATCTCCAGACATACCATTTTACATTCCCAACAGCAATGTACAAGGGCTATCTCTCCAATACCTGCTATTTTGGATTTCTTATAACTAAAATGTGAATTGGTATCTCACTATCATTTGATTTGCATTTCTCCTAATGATTAATGATGCTGAGCACCTTTTCATGTGCTTATTAGCTACTAGGATATTTTCTTTGGAAAAATGTCTATTCAAATCCTTTGCCCATTTTTTCATTCGGTTGTTTGCTTTTTTGTCATTGAGTGTTAGGAGTTCTTTATATATTCTGAATATCAGCCTCTTTTCAGATATATAATCTGCAAATATTTCTCCTATTCCATGGGTTTTCTTTTTGTTTTGTTAATAGTATCCTTTGATGCACAAAAGTTTTTTATTTTGATGAAGTCCAATTTACCTATTTTTTTCTTTTGTTGTCTATATTTTTGGTGTCATATTTAAGAAATCACTGCACGTCATGAAATCCACTGTCATTAAATTTTTCTTCTATATTTTCTTCTAAGAACTTTATAGTCTTAGCTCTTACATTTATGTCTTTGATTCAGTTTGAGTTTATTTTTCTGATAGAGTAATATAAGGATCCAGCTTTATTTTTAACATATGGATATTCAGTTTTTCCAAAACCATTTGTTAAACCAATGTACTTTTGAACTAATTCCTAGTGTCAGCTTGTCCTGGGCTCAAAACATGAAATATATTAAAGATCAGTGCCACAGAGGGAGTTCCAGTGGACTAGATTTACAAAGAATATAAGCATGCCTAGTCAGTCTGATGGGCTTCCTCCTACACTAAATCTCACAAAATGACTGAAAGCTGGACAGTGGTAATCCTACAAGTCTCCCAGTACACACACACACACACACACACACACACACATAGATAGATTATTATTGTTATTATTTGAACAAAAAGTGTCACAAACCTAAGCTAGTTAAGAGACTGTGGCTAGCACCAATCAAAAGAAAAACTAGAGCATGCTGGTAAAGAGCACAGATTGGGTTTTATAGCCCAGCTTCCCAACTTACTGTGTGACCTTAGGCAAGGTACTTAACCTTTCTGTTCTTCATTTTCATCTTCTGTAAAATTGGAGTAAAATATGGAGATGATGTTAATAGTAACAGTACTTATGTTCTTGTGTGGTTAAAAAGATGACATAAATTAGTATACATAAAGTATACATTCTAAATATTAGCTATTATTACTGTAATAATTTTAAGATTACCATGCATATTTAGCAGACTGATTTCCCTTTCTTTAAAAAGTCAATTCTAGATTATCCATAGTAACTCAAGACTAGCAAAGCATGGGTCAAATTCCTCATTTTCTTTTAATAAACTTTTTTAGGTACTTTCATGTTTATAGAAAAGTTGCAAAAATAGTACAGAGGGTTCCCATATATTCTATACCTTGTTTCCCTTATTATTACCATCTTATATTAGTATGGTACATTTGTCACAATTAATGAACCAATTTGACCCATTATTATTGACTAAAGTCCATTCTTTATTCAAATTTCTTTAGTTTTTCCCTAATGTCCCTTTTCTGTTACAGGATCCCATATTACATGCAGCTGTCATGGCTTCTCAGGTTCTTCTTGGTTATGACAGGTCATTTCTTAAGGATTCCTTGATGTTTTGTGTGTGTTTTTTCAAAGATTTTATTTATTTATTTATTTGTCAGAGAGAGTGAGCACAAGCAGGGGGAACAGCAGCAGAGGGAGAAGCAAACTCCCCACCGAGCAGGGAGCCTGATATGGGACTCGATCCCAGGACCCTAGTATCATGACCTGAGCTGAGGGCAGGCACTTAACCAACCGAGCCACCAGGCGTCCCAAGGGATTCCTTGTTGTTGTTGTTGTTTTAAAGATTTTATTTATTTATTTGACAGACAGAGATCACAACTAGGCAGAGAGGCAGGCAGACAGAGAGGAAGGAAAGCAGACTCTTTGCTGAGCAGAGAGCCCGACGCGGGGCTCGATCCCAGAACCCTGGGATCATGACCTGAGCCGAAGGCAGAGGCTTTAACCCACTGCGCCACCCAGGCGCCCCAGGATTCCTTGTTTTTAATGACTGACAGTTTTAAGGAGTACTGGACAGGGATTTTGTAGAATGTCCCTCAGTTTTTGCCTGCTGTTTTTCTCATAACTAGATGAATTATGAGTTTGAGGAAGGAAAACCACAGGAGCAAAGTGTCATTTTCCTCTGGTCATGTCAAGGGTTCATACTACTAACATGATTTGTCCTTGTTGATGTAGTCCCTGATCCACTGGTTAAAGTAGTAGTCATCTGGTTTCTCTACTCTAAGATTGCCTTTTATTCCTCCTTTGCATGCTGTATCCTTTGGAAGGCTATCACCATGCACACTCCACAGTTAAGGGGTGGGAGTTAGGTTCCCCTCCTTAAAAAAAGAGCATATCCATCAATTTCTTGGGATTCTTCTACACAGGAGAATTGCCTACTCTCTCCCATTGTTAACTGATTGACTTATTGATTGATTTGAAATCTTCATGTCTAGTCAGCTGTGTGACTTTCTCTGCTACAAAACAAACTCTTTCTCCACCCTAGGAAGTGGCCAAGCCAGAACCTTGGTCATCTGATTCCAAGTCTCATATCTCCTGCTATATCACTGAACAGATTCCAATCCCTGGAATAGTCACCTTTACTTTAGAGAATGTTAACTGATGAGGGAACCTATCACCTATGGTCCTTTCATAAATTTATATGTCTGTAAAATCAAGATGATATGCATATCAGATAAACAATTCTGAACAGTTGAATGCCAGATATTAAAACACATACACATTTTCTAAAACTGTGCCAATGTATGTGTGCATGTGTGTGTGTGAGAGAGAGAGAAAGAAAGAAACAGATTATTTAGAGTCCTCCTAAAATGCATACTGGTATATTCTGAAACTACCTTATCCTGATACGCTCTCCAATATAAGATATCACTACTTAAAATGAGAAAAATAGAGATCAATATAGGCAATGAAATTTATACACTGACACCATAAGTAGTGCCCCATCAAGAAGTTCTAGTAAGAGAGACCAATGGCTGCAAAGAGGCAGAGAGAGGAATTCATTTTTGGTGAATTTGCATTCAAATTTGAATAGCCACAAAGAGAAAGGCAGTAGGGTATACTGGGAAACTGTTGACTTCATTCCCACTAGCTATTTCTCCTCATTCTAAGAATAGTATCCCAATTTCCTTAAGAAAAGACCGCCTTCCAATCTTGGTCCATGTGATTTAACTAGGGCGCACAACCCAGGCTTTTTGGCCAATCAGCAGACTCCAACCCCCTCGCCACAATGACTGGTTTAGAGAGGCACACATGACCCAAGTCAGTCCAACCAGAGCTAATCTCAGGAATTTTTAGAGCAACTAAAGAAGAGAGGCTTTCTGTTCCCCTAACGTTGCTGATAGTAAGGATAGTATGCACCTGGAGCTGCAAGGGGTCACTATCTGGAACCTCAGAATAAAGCCAGTACAGAGGAAAAGGTACTAATTAATACAGACAGCGTGGAAAAAGCTTGATCTGGCCTGGTCTTCAAACCTCTCTGGTCTTCATTTTTCCCATCCATAACATGGGAAAATTAGATACCACTTAATCCCTCAATTCCTTATAGGAGTGCTTAATGTATTTACATTTAAGTAACTATATTTCTACTTAAAAACTCAAACACTTCACTGTATGTCTGGCCTGGGTTACAAACTTGGAAGCTTCCCAAGTGAAATCTGACCCTGGCCCCCATGCTCAGAGGGCAGCAAGAGACTGAAGAAAGAGGCAGGTCATTCCAGATGGCGGGTGGCAGGATTAATAAGCAAGGGAACTTACACACAAGTCTTGGGTTATAAGCAACAAAAAAACTCTATTCAAATAGCTTATGCAAGAAGGAAGTCTGTATCTTCATATGACTGAAAAGTAAAGGCACTGCATGTCAGGGGGCTTGATCAATGTCGCCTGGGCCATGAGTCCCTCCACTTCTCAGTCCCATTTTCCTCTGTGTTTAGGGAGCTGGGAGCCACGAGACAAGTGGGTCACTGCACCCACCCACCAAATCTGACAAGTTTATACAGAGGCTACACCTGTGTTCAGTCCCTGTCCAGATGATCTCAACAACACCTTACTCTCTAAAGGCTGCATCCTTGAAAATGGCTCCCACTGTGAGAATGGTGGGCACGAGATAGATCCCGAGGATGGGGAGGGAACGAGGAGATTCTGACTGCCGGGCTTCAGCTTGTGAGTCAACTCTCAGTCGCATCCTCTTGGTTATCTCCTCCCAGGCCATTTTAATTGTTTTTCAGAAATTGCCATTGGAAGAGTGAGTTCCCTAGATTGTTAATCTGGCACTGAAAAGCAAAGAAGGCCATTCCCTCCCCCTTCCCAGTTTTCTATAAAAAAGCACTTTGGTGTCAGGCTGTGAGTGGGACAGGCCTGGAAGACGTGAGAATGGAGGGACTGGTGATAAGGCACTGGATCTAAAGATTCGGTCGTTTTATGAGCTTCTCGGGGTCACAAACTCTCCAGAGTGGCCAGAAATGCCAGCTCCCTGAAGGCGACTTGTTTTTATTTGTTTTGTTCTGGGGAGAGGGGGATCCTGAGCCTACAAAACATCCCATTCCCACTCCTTTTTCAATTGCACTTCCCAAATCCCAATCCCTGAGGACCTAAACCAGGTTCAGGTTGGAGGAATCCAGTTGCCTGGTGATGGCTGCTAAGCAACGAGGGGTCTCCAGGCCAGCTGCCCTGCTTTGGCTCATCACTGAATGTAGCCGATCCCTCCCCACAGCCCACTCGAACTCATTTACACTGAACTCATTCAAACTAGCAGTATAAATGCCCTGTATAAACCCACATGAGCTAGTTCCTTAACAAACACATTAGCTCAGATGGTATTTTAACCCACAATGACTATTGGTGAGGCTCTGTTTCTCCTTGTGTCATCCTGAATGTGCCTGATGGGTGCCGGGGCCTGGGAGATCTCAAGGTCACCCATCCAGATGTTAAAGCCCTTTCTCAAGTTCCATCCAGCCATGAATGACCCCAATGGCCTTACACAATATTTTCCAACTTTCTGGCCTCAGTTTCCTCCTCAGTGAAATGAGGCAATTGGACCAATGACATCTAGGGCCACTGATTCATGGTGGCTCAAATGACCTGGCAAGCTCTCTCTTTCTCCCACGGGAACTCAGCAGACAACAGGAACCAGAATGAAGCATGAGTCACTGGACTGGAGGGGCAGTGCTCAGGCTGAGCCAGAGATCAGAGCTCTCCATCGAGAGCCCCTCCTGAGAGGGAGAGCGACAGGAGGCTGGGCTCTTCCACGGAATCACCACGGAGTCGGGCAGGCAGAGTGTCACAGGGCATTAGGGCCACAAACCAAGCCAGGAATGAACATCTGGATTGTTGTGTTCCCAGGCAAGGACAGTAACAAGAAGACATGAGTCTGGACTATGAGTAGAGGCTGCAAGTAACCATCCTAGGGAGGATCCTAGGGCTCAGGTTGTATAAGAAGATAACACAAATGGTGGGGCGCCTGGGTGGCTCAGTTGGTTAAGCCACTGCCTTCAGCTCAGGTCATGGTCTCAGAGTCCCAGGATCGAGTCCCGCATCAGGCTCCCAGCTCAGTGGGGAGTCCGCTTCTCCCTCTGACCTTCTCAGCTCTCATCCTCTCTCTCACTTTCTTTCTTCTCTCAAATGAATAAATAAAATCTTAAAAAAAAAAGATAACACAAATGGAAAACCATTTGGAAGTTCCTCAGAAAGTTAAAGAGAGAATTGCCATATGACCCAGCAATTCTATTGCTAGTTACGTACCCCAAAGAATTGAAAGCAGGTACTCAAACAATTACTCACACAGGCATGTTCATAGCAGCTTCAGTCACACTAGCCAAAAGTCTAACCCAAATGTCTGTCAACTGATGAATGCATAAATAAAATATCATTTGTATGGGGTACCTGGGTGGCTCAGTTGGTTAAGTATTTGCCTTCAGCTTAGGTCATGATCTTGGGTCCTGGGATGGAGCCCCACATTGGGCTCCCTGCTCAGCAGGGAATCTGCTTCTCTCTATCAAGAATAGGTAAATTCATGGAGACAGAATACAGATTGGTGGTTGCCAGCCACTGGGGGGAGGGATGAATGGGGAACAACCATTTAAGATGCATAGCATTTCCTTTTGGGGTGATAAAAATATTTTTGAACTAGACCAAGGTGTTGATTGCACAACATTGTGATATACTGGATGCCACTGAATTGTTTCCCTTAAAAGGGTTACTTTTATATTAGGTGAATTTACCTCAATAAAAAGATCTTTAAGATAACACAGATCTCATGGATATACCTGGGATAGTATGTGATTCAGCCATCGGGGATTATGAGAAACTACGGCATATTTCAAGACGTTCTGTCTCCCTACTACAATATACACCACATCCATTGCTGTCCCTCTCTATGCTTCCCAGTGCTCCGCGGTCAGAGCCCTAAGAATAGAATGCTAGAACCCTCCAGTAAGATGTGCTTCTTTCCATGTTTCGGGTTTGAAGCTTATGTCAAGGGCAATCACCCTTCATTTGGAGGACCCATGAAGGAAGCAGGTCTGTTGGTGAGCTCGGACAAGAATAAAGACTCTCTCCATTCTGGAACAGGCACAAGCTTCACAGGTGAAAGAGAAAGAATAGTGAAACAGTAAAAATGTGATAGAAAGTACTGAGTTTACATGGGGATTTGTGTTGTTTTATTTTCCATATCATGGGTAAGGATCCTCGTTTATCTTGTATATCACAGAATTTTCCACAGAACGGTTGATCAATAAAATTATATGGTATTGTTTTTAATAATTTCAGAAAGTAACATATTCTTGTTTTTTCAACTAAGTTTAAAGAAAGAAAGAAATGGAATATCAGATCCTATGCTAACTGTATCTAGATACTATAAAGTTTAAATTTTTGCTTCTAAAAAAAAAAAAAAGACTCTCCATTCTGGGAAAGAAGACCCATCTTTATTGAGGAGGCTGTTTTTAACAGAATCACAAACATGCACTAGCAGGAAAGCGAGCTCTCAACTTTCCCTAAATTCCCACAGGCTCTGCTTGAAAAAACACTTCTTCTAAGCATACAAAACATCTTTCAGGACCCTTGCAGGTAAGGGAAGCAAGGGAAACCTCACATAAAATCCAACTGTGATGCTTAAAAACGGTCAGCATCATTTTTAGCACCATTTTTAACACTACTAAGGTCAAACAAAATAACAACAATTGTTTTCCTTAGGAAACAACAAAATAAGAGGGCTTCTGTTTCAGTCAGTATAGCCCTCAAGTCCACACCCCACCCCCTGTCTTGCCCTCCTTTTGTAAAAGACAAAAATAATAACATTAAATGTACTTCTCTCCAGCTGAGAGTTTATTTTAGGCCTCATAGAAATGCTAATACTAGTTCTCATTTCTCTGTCTCTCTTATTATTTTCTCATTATGAGGCTTTTCTATAGAAATAAAAGAATTCCCTTTTGCACAACCAAAACCACCAATGGCCAATTTTAAAGAGTGAAAGTGAAGGTAAAGAACCATGAAAATCCCTGGCCAGGAGAAATGAAGTTGTTCTCAGGGGGGAAAATGTGAAAAACATGATACGGAGATTAAAGCAGAAGGGAAATTTGCATTTTGCTGAATATTAAGATAAGCCTTTTCCTGCTCAAGCCTAGATGAACAACACTTTTTGAAATCAGACCATTACACCATCAAGAACTTTTAAGAAATACCCTATTATCCAATAATGCCACTAAAATTAACTTGGTGATTTTAACAAAATAGTAAGTTGCATGGAGCACTGGGTGTGTTGTAAAACTATGAATTCTGTTACGCTGAAAAGAAATGAAATAAAAATAAATAAATAAATAAATAAAAGAAAAATAGGAAAACCAGTAGTGACAAAAATGTGGGTAAATAGGCATTCTCATATGCTGTTAGTAAATATGCAAAACTGTGCAACCATTTTGGAGGGCAATTTAGCAATCTTAGAATATTTAATACATTTATATTAATATTTAATATCTATACAGACACATATATGTCATTGTGTGTATAGCCATTGCAACATTATTTGTAATTGAAAAAATGGAAATAATGTATGTCAGGAAAGACTAAATATAGTCATACAACCACACAAAGGAATACTATTCAGCCACCAAAAAGGATGAGTTTGCTTTCTGTTTTAAGACAGTAAGATGTTTAAAGTAGATGAAGAAAAAGTTACAGAGCAGTATGCATAGGGTGCTTTTATTTTTATATAAAACAGCTATGTGCATATTATGAGTATTTAGCTTCATATATGCTTATATGTACAGAGGGGAAAATGTAAAACTGCACACCAAAATGTAAATAATGATTAGTGCAGAAGTTTGAGATTAGTAGAAGGGGTGGAAAGAGGGTAAGAAAAGTTTACCAATGGGCTCTTTTTACTATAGGTTCAAAGATTTTTTTAATGTCCTAACATAGTTTGACAGTTGTTTTTAAAAAGGCCCATGATGTAAAACTATGATTTAAATTAATATTTTAAATACAAGTTAACAGAATTTGCCATGTTTAATTGCTTTGCAAGAATTTAAAGTGCCATTGATGCACTCTTCAGAAAATATCTCAGAATTGGAGCAGGGATTAGTCAAGCCTTTGAGGCAAGCAAATTAAAAACAAAGACTCACAGTTAAGTTTGAATATCAGAAAACCAATGTGTAATCTTTGGGGATCAAGGAAAAAAAATTTAAAAGACTCACACAACCTGACTTCAAGACTTACTATAAAACTATAGTAATCAAGACAATGTGGAATTGGGCAAAAGGATAGATATATCAAGTCAAGGAAATACAATGAAGTCCACAAGTAGACCCACATATTATGGTCAAATGATTCTCAACAAAGTTGCCAAGGTAAGTCAGTGGAGACAGTCTTGTCAACAAATGTTTGGGGACTAACTGGATAGCGGCCATATGCCAAAAGTGAATAAAAATTACCTGTATATTGCACCACATACAAATATTACCTCAAAGTGTATCAGAGACCCACACGTAAACTTCAAACAATATAATTCTGGAAGTAACCAGGAGAAAATTTTCATGACCTTAGGGCAAACAAAGATTTCTTAGAATACGAAAAAGCACCAACCACCAAAAGAAGAAATAATAATAAATGAGACTTCATTTTAAAATTTAAAATTTTAAAAATTTAAAATGCCTTTTGAAAGACACTGTTAAGAAAATGAAAAGACGGGTGCCTGGGTGGCTCAGTGGGTTAAGCCTCTGCCTTCAGCTCAGGTCATGATCTCAGGGTCCTGGGATCGAGTCCCACATCAGGCTCTCTGCTCATCAGAGAGCCTGCTTCCCTCTCTCTCTCTGCCTGCCTCTCTCCCTACTTGTGATTTCTGTGTGTGTGTGTCAAATAAATAAATAAAATCTTAGAAAGAAAGAAAGAAAGAAAGAAAGAAAGAAAGAAAGAAAGAAAATGAAAAGACAAGGGGCCCCTGGGTGACTCAGTCCGTTGAGCATCTGACTCTTGGTTTTAGCTCAGGTCATGATCTCATGGGTTGGGAGATCGCCTAGGGCTCAGCCGCCAGTAGGAAGTCTCCTTGGGGATTCTCTCCCTCTGCCCTCCCCGCCCCCGCTCACACTGACTCTCTCTCACTAAAATAAATAAATCTTTTTGAAAAAAGAAAATGAAAAGACAAGCCACAGATTAGGAGAAAATATTTGCCAGTCATATATCAAATCAAGGATTTACACCCAAAACATAGAAAGAACTCATACAACTCATTTGAACGGACACTTCATCAAGGAAGACGTATGCATAGCAACTAGCATATTTTTTTAAATGTTCAAAATCATTAGTCGCTAGGAAAATGCACATTAAAACCACAGTGTAATAACACTGCACACCTCTTAGAACAGCGAAAATCTTAAATCACCTGCAAAACCAAGAACTGATAAGAATGCAAGCGACTGGGCGCCTGGGTGGCTCAGTGGGTTAAGCCGCTGCCTTCGGCTCAGGTCATGATCTCAGGGTCCTGGGATCGAGTCCCACATCGGGCTCTCTGCTCGGCGGGGAGCCTGCTTCCCCCTCTCTCTCTCTGCCTGCCTCTCTGCCTACTTGTGATCTCTCTCTCTCTGTCAAATAAATAAATAAATAAAATCTTTAAAA